>ML121544.1:791682-837396 GCA_003788615.2 Terfezia boudieri ATCC MYA-4762
GCAGTGTCAATAGTACCGTGAGCGGAAAAAGCGGTAAAGTCGTTGTGACATGTCCGTTCATCTCCAAGGTTACTACCAAGTCACTCCATATGATTTTGATAACGTCGTCTCTCATTGGTTGGTCCGGCCTCGTCAATGGCTTTTCGGGGTTCCCCAACTTGGTCGTTGTTTGTTACCGCAACTGTTTCTTTTAAACTTTGATTTGCCCCATGCCTAGGTTTTATATGCAAGTAAACCTGTATCCGAGTGAACAACAGTCCTTCAAAGACCATAAGTGTCCCTTTAACGGGCAGAGCTATCAACCTTATTTATACAATAGCGGAAACCCCAACCTTGTCAGGAATAACCCTATCCTCCACATACGAAGAGTGGGTGAATCCACGACCACAGATGACTGAATTAACGATTATCCGAAAGAAATTTTATGAGCGGATGCTATCTCTATTTCTTTACCTTTACTTCCAAATGTAGTTCCTTAATTAGTGCTTGAGACTCTTCCATTACCTTACGGCATACGTCCACGTTTACGTCCACTACCTTTCGGCATAGCAATGTCGCTAATTGCGTTCCCTACGATTTGCTACCACCACTATGGTTGTTAGCAAAAATAGTTATCCCAACAAAGTAACGAAAGACAGCTGCAACGAACCACATAAGTCCGATCTCCGTATCCATTTCCAATGCCCAGCAAAAAGCTAATAAAACTAAAAAAACGCAGGTGCCGGGCTATGTTGAGGGCCATGCTTGGGTATGGCTTCGTTATTTGGTATAGTGGTACAGGTCTTGTACATTGTTGTAGAAAGATTGTTTGGTCCCGTTTGCAGTTGCTAGCGTCCCTTGGTGTGGGACTGTCCCACCTAAAAGACTTGCCGCTTTTATTGTCTTGGCCCTATCAATTTGTATGAGGGGAGGCACATGGACAGTGGCACCAGGCACCAGTACTTCACTCGCATAGTAAAGTAATATGTGTAGAGAGGAACTGGATGTCACTTTTCGCTGATAATAAGCCCCTGGCATCTATATAGGATTTAGCCCACACCTATGCTCAGGAGCAAGCGTTAAGCTTACTATGGGTATTACACTTTGGGGAAAACTATACCAAGACTTGCCAAGATCTTCCTAATTGGGTAATTGTGCTAACACAACCTTGGCAAACAAAACTATTAGCTTAGCATACTCCGTACAACCTGTACTATATAAGGTTAGATATATAAGCCTAGTACAATTTAATTTAGTATCTCTTGTAGATTTTCAGTTTTATTAGTAGAGCTGGCCCATTCTACTCATATGATTAGAACTAGTACCGTAGAATTCGTCCGATAAGCCTGCAGTCTTAAACACAGTACGTTGGTTTTGCCTCAAGCATCCTAACCGTCCTATTCGCGAATCGCGATTACTGTCTTAAATACAGTTACTGTCTTACATACGGTTGCTGTCTTATACTACTTAGCAAGCGCTATATCTAGCTACCTATTTCTGCTAGTTTATTGGTATCTTCTTCAGTTGTAGTCACTTCTACTACCTGTTCTGATCCAGATGCGCTAGTCCTGGTCAAAGGGAACTGTGAACGAGGCCGCTTGACAGTGTTCACAACTATGGGACCAAGTCGTTTTGGTGGCATTGTTGTTGATGTACTTTGGTAGTGAAGATAAGGTTAGAGACAAACATAACAAAACCTTCACCTCTTGGAATTGCGAATCTTCTAGCAACCTTTTACTGTCTTATTGGCGGTACCCCTACAATGTCTTTTGCAGCTGAATTGTGTCACCGTCCTATTCACGGTTACTGTCTTAAACAATATTACTACCTTATCGGACGAATTCTACGGTATTCGATTCCCAGTAAACTGTGCCAAGACTTGTCAAGATTTTTCTAATCGGGTAATTGTGCTAATGCAACTTTGGTGTACAAAACTATTGGCTTGGCATGAAATCTGTACCATATAAAGTACTATATTTTTAGTCTTAGCAATTAGCCTTAGCTATCGCTCGCACCCAATTCTTGCTGTGCTCGCTAAGCTACGCCACCCTCCGTCATCTCTTCGCCACTCGCTAGCCCACGAGGTCGCTAACGAGCCTTCGATCGCTGAACAAGCCTCTGTTTTCGAAGAAGGCCCGGACTAAGAAGCCCGCCCCTTAACAGTGTAGCAGTCAGAGCTGGAAGCATATACATAGGTAGTGAAGCCAGAGCTGAGAGCGCGTGGATTAGTAGAGTAGGATTGGGGAGCATGGAATAGATACCTATGCAAAGCAGTGAACTGGTGCCGAACCGGCAGAACCTGGGTGAGTCCCATCTGTAGTGAAGAGTAGTGTGCTGTGCCTTGCCAGTGATATATGCGCATCCAGTAGAGGTGGATTACCTAAGTGTGTGCTGCGTATGCTTGGTATATGTGTGCTGGGTATGCTGAAATGCTGGGTTATGCTGCTACGCGTAGTGTGTTGGGCACATCCAGAAGAGGTGGATTACCTGAGTGTTTTTTTTTTTTTTTTTTTTAAATACTCATTACTCCTATTCAATCCCAGTGAGGGGACTATGAGGAGCCACCCTGAAGCCCGGGTGGATTCAGGACAAGGCAAGTTAATCTGCCAGGTCCGCCGCGCGCAGAAAGCAGAAGACTAAATACAAACATGAACGCAGACCTCCATGCTGTCATTAACCGGCTATGTGCCAGATGACCTCGGAGGGCCTGACTGAGGACTGCGTAAATAAATCGAAACACCGCGCAGAGAGCCGAAGATTAAATAAAAACAATGTGTAAAACAACAGAGATGTCGATACGAGATAACTGTGTCATGAAATGATAACTGTGTCATGAAATTCGTTAAACGCAAACCTCCATGCTGTCATTAACCGGCTGTGTGCCAGATGACCTCGGAGGGCCTGACTGAGGTTGGGATTACCTGAGTGTGTGCTGCGTATGCTTGGTATGTACTTGTATGTGCTAGGTATGCTGGCTATGCTTGATATGCTGCTGCGCGTGGTTGTACCGGTGTACTAGGGGTACTATACCATGTCAATGATGTATGCGCATGCAGCTCTGTAGAGGTGGATTACGGTATCTAAGCATGCTGGCTAGGTACCGTATGCTGCTACGCTGAAGCGATGGCATGAGACTAGCTGAAGCGCGTGAAATGTAGTAAGAAACCAGCCTATTAGTAAGAAAGGTTTAGTGAAGTCTAGTTGGGTTTAGTATTGCTTTAGTGCTGTCAGATAAGATAAAAGTCTGCATGATGTCTATTTCAAAGGGTTTCCCATATAATAATGCCAAACCTATGAAAATGCGGGAGATAACTGCCACTGCGACGCAAGCTCTTCACTTTGGAATTACATTTAACCTATGTATGAGATCTTCTGTACAAAACTTGATTGGAACCGAGACAAGAGTAAAGGCGAAACGCAATTGATATGCGTGTTTCCCCTTGCAGATATTTTATCACAAAGAACTGTTGATCTACGTATCTGTACCGACGCAGTTAGTGACTCTAGTGCCGGTTAAGCAGTCTTGCACCAGGCATTTTGTCTCGCACCTTGCTTGCCGGGAACAGATCCAAGATTGATTTGCGCTCCTGGGCAGATTGAGACTAGTGAACAGGGATTTCCCAGTTCGGCAAGTGATGGAATGAATTGGATCCATATTAGGTTAGGTTCCGTAGACTGCACTCATGAGAATGTTTTTCTTTGGAGATGGAGCACTAGCGTAGCAAACTTGTTTGCACCCTTGCAAAAATGGCCTTTGGAGGCTCTTGGCATGGTTGTCCGCTGAAGACGGTTAGACTCAGCACGTGGTATCAGAATATCGACGAATTTTCTCTCTACCAAGATTGTAACCTCGAAATCTTACAATCAGGTTGAAAGACATAGCACTTGAGTTCTTCACGTGTCAGGAACAAAAAAAAAATTTACACCTCGGTGCTTGAGTGAGATCTACAAGGCTATTGCCAAGTGAGATTTGGGGAAATTCTAGAACTGGAATTGTATACCTATTGCGAGAGGGGGAGCGGCTTGTTCAGAGATTGCGAACTCAATGACGCCAAATATTGCTAGGGACTTCAATTTGAGCTATATCCAATCAGCATTCCTGGAATGCAAACAGGTGCAAAGAGAATCCGACATACCCCCTTTAGGAACAGCTCGATATTGTAACTCCGGCGCTCTTCTGTAATATCCCTCGTATATTCCACAATTTATGTCATTCTCCTCATTCTTTCGAGAAGTGCAGAGGTGATATCGCAAGCTTCTCCCAAGGCATCCACGAATATATCATATTCTTTGGAATTTCCGCGGGAGATCCAAAGACCTTGGTAGGAGAAAATAAAGGTCTTCAAAAGCCTTGATTGGGCCTTTAATCCGTGCGGCAGCATACCAGATACTTCTCTCGATCGACTTAGCGTTTTAGGAGTCTACAACCTCCGGGGAATCTGAGAGTCGCATGAATAAACCCCCTGACATGTAAGGGTATTGTCCCATGAAAAGCATCCCAGGGAAATGTATTCTGAGAAAACCGACAAGAGATATAGTCCGGACGAAATGTTTTCCTATTCACCAGTCATCAGTGTCCGAAGGTCATGGGAAAGAGTTATTACCATCGATGGCACAAATGTAAGCTTTTTAAAGTCCGGATTATCAAAGTTCAATATCGACGGTGCCACAAATATGAGCTGATAGACCCCTGTTGCTGCCTCCTGTGCCATCTTAGGATCCTCATTGAGGTTCTCACTAGTTAAAGCAATAGCTTAACCCCCAGCCTACGTGCGGCTGCCACCTAAGTTCGGAGCAGGGGTTTATATAGACCTGCTCACCGGGGCATACCTGGAGGGCTCAAGACTGATCATTCATTAACGCTACCAGTGGAGACTATGTATGAAAGATTAGTCTCGGCTTGAACATAGCGGCCACCAGGTTTTTCCCTCACCGGTTTTGGTGACACACAGAAAATCTTATTTCTCTAGCAATTTTCTGGAAGCCTCGGCAACCTCATAAGGCAAAGACCCAGGTGTAGATGTACCCCAAACAGCTAACTCTTCGAAATATGGGACCGGAACAGGCTTTCTCCAAGATGGCTGCTTCCATTGGCCCCACCTGATGGGCCCAAGCTCTGGGGCCAGACACCAAACATAGAAGCTCAGCAGAGAGAAGGAGTTACCAAGAATGATATGGCAAAGTAACCCAAACCTTGGCATTCGCACGCCTATTCCAATTACCTCATCCTCCACCTCAGGGGTAGGTCTTTGAAAAGATATCCGGAACAGAATTTCTCCAAGATTGCTGAGTCCATTGGATCCTGCTCATAGAACCCCCCTCCCAGCTCCGGGGCCCAGAAAACCAAGCGTTGTGCTCAGCGGAGCAGATTTTCTGTTTTTCACAGCGGGGTGAGAAGATTTTCGGAGGAAGTCTACACCCACAACCCCCCCATCCTCTCTTCCAACCCACATTACCCCATGCAACTCATTGAACTGAAGCAACACTTTTAATTTAAAAAGATGTTGCCTTTTAAATTCACTAATATCAAACCGAGGCCCTTCTAACGCCAAGCGTGTCCTGAAGCTGGCCCCCCCTCCCGTGCCTCCGGACGCCCGCTCAGCTTCAGCGTAATCCGGATGCAACAAATGCCGTCTGAAGTAAGTTTGATGCCGGAAGATCTTGGTCTGTCCTTATGACTACCCATAACTCATTTTCGAGACATAACAACTCCATCCTAGTTCCCATCATGAACATCATTCCACGTATGTAACTGTATATCAATGTCATTATTTTACAAGATAAAAGCTCTACCATGGTGAATATCTAATCAGCTTTGTCTGGATATATATATATATTATTATTTTTTTTCTGGAAGTGATTGGAATATACTCTCTCCAGGAAGCATATTTAACTATTATATTGCAATGCGGAAGTTATAATTCTGTGTATGTGGAAAATGGTTTAGAAAGGCTCCCATAAAGCCGCTCGACACGGTTAGTCAGAAGTAGGCCTATCTACATACCTACTTCTATCGAGTTCATACGTTTGTTGTTTGTTTGGTTGGGGAGTGGGGGGTGGGGAAGGGTGGAAAGTAGCAGAATTACCCTCAATTAGCGAGCTCCGGGGGACAATAGAATTATGTCGCCCAAATATTTGGAAATGAAACATCACTAAGCCTTCCAACCCAAAAAGCGCCCACCAGCTATAACATAACTCTCTCCCATAAGATCTTCCAAGACCCTCCTGTGTACTTCAGTCCAGTGTCCATCCATATTCCATAATCCTAACCTAATAGCCTACTGTATGTAGTACTACATAGCTATCTCAAGAAAACCCCCTCTAACCATTCAATCCAAGCAAAAAAAAACGCGCAAAGAAAAAGAAAAAGAAAAAAAAAAAAAATTCCACAACTTTGTGTTGCGGGGTTGGTTTTGGGGAGAGGAAGGGGGGGGGATATCACGTGAAATTTACTACAACCGCAACTCCTTAGCATTGAATTTATTTATACATAAAAAAACATGTATGTAGGGGCTCTCTCGCAGGTCACGGGATTGCACTAAAGTTAGTTTAGTTAAATTTATCTAACCTAGTTGTGGTCATGTAAATGTTTTTTTTTTTTTTTTTTTCTTTTTCTTTTGCCATGTTGGGTGTATTACCATATTTAGGTAAGCAAGTCAAAAAAAAACCCCCCTATGTACTACTGTACTAGGTTATCTACGTTACATATGTATCTACTTAGTTATGTACCTAAGTAATCCCAATCTCTTTTTTTTTTTTTTTTCTTTTCCCCACGAGCTTAATCATCTTTCCATTCCCTAAGTTTTTCACCTGAAGCAATTTAAAAATATAAGAAATTTCATTATCCGTATGTATATAAGGTATAATAATAAATTATTCCCCCTACACAATTCCCCCAAACTGATCCAGCTATAAAAAAAAAATTCCAAATTCCCAATCCTTCCTTGCTTGCAAGTTCGACGAAAAACGCCCCTTAAAGTGCATTTAATGTTTTCTCTATCCTGCGCAACAAAAGTGAAAATCCCCATCCACATGCATTGTCCAATTCAAACCTAAATCAAAAAAGAGAGAGAAAAAAAAAAAATAGTTTGATAAGATATACATAATGAGGAATACTCGCAATCAATGGAGCCCTAATCAACCTCTGAAGGAATAAAGGTTATAGTACTAAGTCATCAATGACGTCAAGCGAAGGAAAAAAAAAAAAAAAAGGCAATAATCAATACTGCAGAGTTATGGAGCGGAATGTCTCACTGGAAACCAATATGATTACTTAAGCCTTAATGCGGCACTCGTACGTGTATCCCTGGGCCGTCATCTCAAACAATTCGAGAGGCATGCCAGTGACGGTTGGGTATGGTGCATCTGACGGCGAGGAGATAGTAGAGGGGGGGTAAGTCGCAGTTTGGGTTGGGGTATTAGTTTGAGTATTTGTTGGAGCATTAGTTTGAGTATTTGTTGGAGCATTAGTTGGAGTTTTGGTTGGAGCATTAGTTGGAGTTTTGGTTGGAGCATTAGTTGGAGTGGTTGGAGTACTTGGGCCACCTGGAGCCTTACTTGGGCCACCTGGAGCCTTGCAAATATTGTATGTTCCATCTGATCCGGGTCCGTTTGGTCCCTTGAATTTGCCGACCTCGCTGGTCTTGATAACGTTGTCACCAGGGGAGGGATACGAAAGGTAGAATTCTTGGGTGGAAGTACACATCCCATCTTTAATATCACCCTTGATCAGGTCCCCAACAAACATGTCAGGAAGATTATCAAGTGTGCTAGTTCCACTCCCTTGGATCTTAACACTAGCACAGTTCATGTAGAACTCGCCTCGATTACCAGTTCTTGCGATCCAGGTCCAAGCAGCAACAGCAGTTCCAGACTTCGCCTCCTTCGGGATTTCGAATGTGAAAGTTTGGTTCGGACCAGCAAGATTCGAGTTCAGTGGGACATCCCTGGGACATCCACCCTCGTACGATTTGAGAACCTTGAAGGACTTGCCATTGTCGTAGGAGAGAGAGATCTGGCAACTACCACCAGAGTGAGCAGCCAAGTTTCCCTCGCCTCCGTTGCCTTCGTTTGGCCAGATTTCAAACATTCCCATGCCACCAGCGGTCCACTGAGCTTGAGGGGTCATATCAGCAACACCAATGAGTCCCTTACAAGGGAAGTCGGATCCATCGGGCTTAAGGGGATCGTTGTAGGCATTCCCGTCGAGTTGAGGGGTTGTTCCGTAGCCAAGTGGCTTGGGCTTCCTGAGACGAGCGTGCCCGGAGACCAGCGTGAGCACTGAAAGTAGAGTGAAAGCAAGAGCAAAGATCTTCATTTTGAATTTGGGAACTTTAAAATCTCAGTGATTGAGAGTCTGCGATGATGGCAGCTGAGAGTACGAATTTATGCCTGGGAAGTATTCAGTGAAGACCGGCTTCGCTGTAGGATTAAGGATTGACTGGACTAGTAAAGAGAGGGAAGGAAGTCTATGCTGTTTGGCGCTGCTGATGTAGAACAAACGAGATACTATTGCCCTGGAGAGGGGTTCTTTATACTTCTTTGAACTGGCCGGCCATGAGGCTGGCGTAGCAGACTAAGGAGCCTGGATTGGATGGAAGTCACGACCTGACCCTTGTGCAAGATGACCCGGTATTCTGTATTTTTTGGCCAGCAACGATTACAGATGAGACAGATCAACAACTCCTACCTTTCCCTGTTACTGTACTATGTGTTCGGGAGAAGCCATCCAGCAGGATGGTTGATTAGTTCTCCAAAATAAGCGACCCAATCCCCTAATGCATTCGGTAGGGCGGAAGAAGCGACACCGCAATGGTCTATGCAAGGGGCAGCTGAAAAGTAACACCAGAGCGGTCAGCAGTGCGAATGGTAATGGCGATTGGGGGAGGATGGGTCGGGCGGTGCAGAATGCCGATCCCCTCAATTCAGATATCTGGTCATCCATGGAGTGGTCCTCGATGTCTCATTCTCCAATTCTTTCGAACTGTGAAACGTGAGTCCGCCAAGTTTACCGGCCCCTGCAGCCTAGAGGATCATCACCAGCGAATCGCGGCTCCGGATAAACTAATCGGCATAGATACTTATCCACTGTGTATTCAAGTACTGTATCAGCTCCGTATTGCTTCAGGGATAGGTGTTACAGTGGGGTCTGGGATAACCCTGTACGTATTTGGAGGCGACAGCCGCTGGAAACAAAGCCACATGTGCGATCGGCGCCCAACAATCCAACTTGTTACATACATACAAAGACAACCTCATTGTTTACGGACCCCTGTCAACTCAGTCAAAACGCAATGTATTGTTCTCGGAGCTCATATTGCGTACGTAGACTACCGGTAGTCCACGGGATGCTCTATGGTGTTGATTAGCCTTACTAATATTTTCGCAGCTCTAACATACCTACTGTATGTATATAACATCCCATGAACCATAAAAAACTGCAATACCGTAGATAGTACTACATACTTTTAAAAAAAAAATAATAATAATAAATCATCTTTTACCCCAACTAACTGATACAGCACAATTTTGCCTACAGGTATATACAGCTAGGTGGCAAAAAGAATTGAACGGCCTTATGCAAGCCGTATGCAAGTCTTACATTTTAGGCTTAGCCGCACACAATACCGTTGTAGTATTGGAGCTTTATACTCTGTAGATCCAGCGTAATTATATACATACATAAATGCCACGGATCTAGTACTTTGTATACCAACCCTCTGCCTTAATAACAGCTGCTACACGGCGAGGCATTTCTCAAAGTCAGAAAGCTGTTTTTGCTTGCCCGGTGCTTGCGGAGTAGGGGGGACATCTGTAGAGGAGGTATCTGTAGAGGGTTCCAGGGAATTTGAGGGACAAGGTTGACGTGACTTAATACGAACAAAGTGGTAGAGGATATAGATATTTGTAACGGACGGCCAGGAGATCATAGGTAATAGAACATACCTACCGTGATGTTGTAAGACATTCACCAAAGACGTGATTGACGCTATTGGATGCACTGAATCTGAATCAAGCGCGCTGCATGCTCAGGCCTTTTTATGCAGCATTCAATTCTTTTTGTCACCTAGCTGTACATATCTCATTATTCAATCGATACATACAGAGTACATATACCCAGATTTTAATTTAATTTTAAATTTTTTTTTCTCCATTTAGAAAAAATCACTTTTTATTTTTTTTATTTTATATTTTTATATTTCTGGTTTAGTTTAATCCTGTGCCTAACTGATATTTAAGGGAGGGGTAATCTTCCTAGCGAGCTCGCAAACAGATCATGGCTGTGGGAATCTAACTGAGTAACGTGTACCCTTGAAATATCTATCTAGAGCCGGATATAATTGAGGCTTTATGATTGACTACCTCACGACCCTCTTAATCAACTCTTTACAAGACATCACTACTCCTTGAAAAATGATAGTGAATTTGCCTTTATCCCACCCCGTTGTAGGATAGCTTTGTGCTATTCTGAATTTCACTTCATATACAGCAAGTAATTGAACAATACACTCCTCATTCGAGTGAATGTTCAGCATAGACTCCCGCACCAAATGTCCCTCATCTTGTGCGCTCTTCCTGCCCAGCGCTAGCTCCATGGCAGAGGACCGGTTATTCTGTGCTTTATCGGTGGTATTGCTGCTCATCTTTCTAACTGCGGCAAATGGGTTTGCGCCTTTTTCCAACAAAGCCCGAACTGCGTCAATGGAGTCTAGTTCAATTGCTACGTGGAGTGGCGTTCGTCCAAACTTGTTGGCTGCTTCGACATCTGCTCCATTGTCAATCAAGCAGGCAACAACCTCAGAAGGACATAGACTTCTTGTCGCATAGTGAAGGGGCGTCTCGTCCTGCTCATCCGTATCCTGTACTGAGCAGATTGCCCCAGCCCGTTCCAAGAGAACCTTGCAGATTGACGCGTGCCCTTTCAGGGCGGCATTGTGTAAAGGACCACGTTTTCCTTTGGAAGGTATTGTATGCACCCCTTTTAGTATTGCTATAGCATAATCTGGAGCGTGATGGAGCTGCGTGATATCAAGTCCATACCAGTCTAAAAGCACCCGTATAGTATGTCCATTCCCGTTCTTCATGACATATTCTTGGAGAATAGCTCTAGATCTACAGTGGAATTTACTTTTGATAGCTGCCCTCTTGTCCCAGTTGAATGCTCGGTAGTACAGTTGCCGTGACAGTATACATGCCAAAGCCGGATGCGACCGAATCAAATTGTTGAGTGTATTTGAGTCTGGAATGTGGTAGCCTATCTCGAGAATAAGTTCAATTGGTAGGGAGAGAATGCCCGATGGAATGTTCGAGGAGGAGGAGCGGGGGAAGATTTTGCTGATAGTCGAACGAATTAGCGAGGTAGCCGTTGGGCCGGGGACGGTGGTGGTGACTGACATTGAAGAAGCAACTACACCCGAGAAGGCACTGGTTGTGGAAGGGGCCGCGTTTGGTGAAGGCCTTGTCCAAGCCGTGGGGTGGGGGCGGTCAAGTAGCCTCATGAATACCATGTTTGACGGAGCTTGGGCTGGTTATATTGATGACTGCTCGTAGCAAAAACAGCTGAGAGTGGACAAACACCAGTGGAATTCCCAGAAGCTCGGTGACTTGAGTGCAGTTTGATGAACAAGGTAGCGGTAGTGGTGACTATTGAAACTTCTGGGCGTTACAAGTGCATAAGTATGGGTTCTGATGCAGATGAAACACGTGATATACAACTATCTCGTCACATGATCTTGGGGTCAAATATAAAGTGCAGTATGTAACTAAGTTAATTATTGGGACGAGTCAAACGTTTTGATCCTCTCTCTCACTCTCGATTAGGGAGTATATCCTCTAATCAGCTAGCGCAGCGTCTAAAGTAAAAGCCTAAATGTAAGGATAAGAGCGGGCTGGCGCGCACCTTGTCTTTTCTGGTTCTTGGGCTCGATGTAACTATAGCTGTTCAAAATGACTAGGTGCATTACTGGGTCTATTAGGCGCGACTTAGAATGCGTTGATATGTTATATGGTAATTTCATATATACATATATACATATATATATCGGATACAATATGCGGGGATATATGGGGACCAACACTTATCATTAAAAATTAGGACAGAAAGAAAAGATACCGCGGCAATCAATAAATCTGTTCGCTTTCCAACCACCTTCCCAAAAACTCCCCCATGGGAGAACCTCCTCTCTCTCACTTTTAAAAGCCTAAAACAGCTTTCTCAGCGCCTGTACCCCTCGGCTGACTTTTCTCCCTGCACAATTTCCAACATTAGCATCTCCCCCCTTGCCACAAGATATAACTGCTGGAGAATTTTTCCTATCAGAAATGTGGTGATGATGATAACAGACAAGTGACCTCTGGGATATGGAGGATAACTTACTTCTCCTCACCCGGGCTCTGACCCTCAACAGGTCCTTCTTCACGTTTTCACACTCCACCTCCCACATGCGCTCCAATTCCAAATGGTCCACGAACTCCGGGCTAGGCTGAATCCAAAGAAACATGAACTTAGATTGTAGATTACGTACATTATCCACCGATACATCAGCCATTGTTGCCATGTCCGGCCGCGGCTTAATTGCAAGCAGCGCTGGTTCAATATCCGCCCCTAGCTCAAGCAGTAGATCCACCGCCTTCAACTGTTGATTATAAACCCTATCTACTAGCTTCTGGTTTCGACGTACCAAATCGGCGTGCCCTAAGCGAATCCAGATCAGGTATTCCGCAACAAGAGCTAGGGGTGTACATGGTGGATGAATGTTTGGTAGTGATTTCTCAAGGTCCGCTCCGTGCTCGACTAGGAGACGAATCATGGTTTGTGAATCCACATAGTCAAGCGCAGCAAGATGGAGAGACGACCCTCCACGCATCCAGGTGCGCCCGGGGAAGCAAGAAACGCGACAAAGGGCATTTGGGCTTGCTCCGAATCCGAGGAGGGCGCTGACTGCAGCTACACGATTCCGAGAGCCGCTACTCAGCGCTCCATGGAGCGGGGTGCGATTTTCGTTGTCTACAGCTTCTAGGTTTGCCCCGTGGGAGGCGAGCAAGGAGATCATTTCAACATTCCCGCTCCAACTCGCTAGATGCAGTGCGGTGGTGGCTGTGCTATCGGTCGCATTCACGTTGATCCCTGCTTCGAGGAGGATTCTTGCGGAGGTAATGTCGGAAATGGAGATGGCGATGTGGAGGGGTGTCTGCTCTCGCCATCCGGTTGTGAGCGTGTCGTTGGGATCGACGCCGTATGAGGTGAGGAGGAGCCGGAGGAGGGAATGCACACCGGAGGTGACGGCGGTGAGGAGAAGGAAGGGACCACCGCAGCCGGAGGGGGAGAGCGCGCGGCGGTAGAGCACGGAGGAGAGAATAGAGGCGAGGCGGGGGTGGGTGAGAATAAGTGAATTGAGATGCTGGTATCGGGTGATATAGAATGATATCATGATGAGGATCTCGGGAGGAAGTCGGAGGAGTCCTGAGGTACTCCGGGGCCTATTAGTCACACCGCGATCAGCCTCGTCCGCTTTGACCTCTTGAATATGCAGGAACACTATCAAAATTGCCAACTGGGGGGGGGGGGGGGGGGGGGGGGGGGTGGGGGGTGCTGAACAGACTTTGCAGGACTCTCCTGGTCATGGTTTGCAGTGATGGTACCAGGTGGCTGTGGATACGGCAATTCCGGAGCCTTACTGCTTGCCCCGCGGGATTTAAAGTAGTGGAAGCTTATGAAGGGCATGTTGACCACGGATGCCTAAATAAAGTGTTGGCGAAGTCCCAAGCTTTGATATATATCTCCGGCGCACTCCGAGCTGACTTCCCATCGAATGACGATTCATGGCCGGGCAAGGACACGCCCGACTGCTCAGGTGGAAGTATTTCCTTACTCGACGCTGTGTAACCTTGCAAACAAGGTGGGGCTCCACAACCCCCGTCATATTATTTATAGAGCCCGTCCCATGACTCGACCTTGCAACTCGAGCCCGTTTGCTGTACACAGAAAAGAAGACGGCTTGACTGAACACGATTATTCCCAAGGAGAGGGGGATTTTTAAAGGCGCATCCCCAGGCACATCCCCCCAGGTACTTTAGAAATAACTCACCCCTCTTCGCCCCCACAAAAACCCCTCATTATACTATATGTAATGTTCTAGTAGTGTGCCCGATTTCCCACTGAACTCCCACGGGTTAGGAGATCCTGGTACTTGTACTCGTTTCCACGATGAATTTTAGGCTGCACACCCTCGCTGAATTGAGGCATGGAGTTCGAGTGGCCCAATGGGATTTAGGAATACAATCCATGCAGCGTGCAACAATTCATCGTGGTAACGAGTACATAGAAGTAGGTATGAGGCGCACATAACTATATGCACACTCTATCAACTACTCGCTAAGTTTTTGTTATCCCAGAACTTCGGTGGTTCGGTGTATGTACATGTTGGTGTTTCGGGGCAGCGTCACAAAGAAGAATCTATTTTTTGTGTTTTTACCAGTCTCGGTCTGAGGTATATAAAAAAAAAGCATCAATAAGCACCCCACCTCGTCGAAATACAATACCTGCTTGTAATGTCCATTGCATGTCAGCTACATCTACGTGTACAGCGAGAATGTGTGAAGCTTTGTCATGAAGATGTAAGTGTAAATTGTTATATGTATAGCACTAAACCCCCCCTCCAGGCAGGAAAAGAATCAGAAAAGAGATGTACAAGAGAGAAAAAGAACTATGGCCTATTATCTTGCGCAGCAAAGGGTATCAGGTGGCCTGCTGTGACAGAAATGCAAAGTCCTGAGTCGAGTTTACTCTTCCAAGTCCCATTCATGGCAAAGCAAATCACCTTGTTTCACGTGCATCTAGTGATATCCTCCCTGTGATGGAGGCGGCTGCTGGTATGGCACAGGGCCTGTACTTTGCGGGTACGGGCTTGATGGTGCTGGCGGCGGTGGCGGCGGCTGTGGTGGTGGATACTGCTGTTGCTGGCCATACTGCTCATATCCTGAACCTCCAACAAAAGTCTCGTTAGCAATCTCTCCATCCATCTATACGCACCCCACGCTTCAAGGGATAAGAGATCTATCAGACTTACCACCCTGCTGCGGGTAATACCCTGTATTATCCGCCGTATGACCATACATAACCGGCTGCTGGGGAGGGTAAACTCCCTGGGTATTACTATTACTAGCAGCCCGCACCACCTTCCTACAACAACAGAAGAATATTGCGAATCCAACGGTACAAAGGACAAAAAAGGCCACGGTAACACCAATACCAATCCCGATTTTTTGACCGCGGGTGAGGCCGAGGATGTTGGGGTCGCACCGCCAGCCATCACTGTAGAAGCAAGTGTAGTCTCTGGGACAGCAGTAGACGAGGAAGCCTGTTTGCTGGCAGATGTTGGTGGCGGAGCTGTGTGCGGGGAGAGGATTTTAGTATATGCATACATCTATAGGGAATGGGTATTGACGTACCTGTCACAGATATCTCGCTTCTGGAAAATGGACCGGGGTTGATGAGCGCGCGGAGAGAAGCTAGTGTCGATCTCTCCGAAAGACGCAGCGATGGAGTGAATGTCGCGCTCCATGATGCTGTTTGATGTATCCATTGGCTGATGGGCCGCGACCATCGAGCCCCCGAGGAGCAAGATCGTGGGGATGAAGTGTAATAGTTTCATTGTGGGAATCCGTGAGCACTTTTCTTTTCGCCTGTGCGTCTGGCTCTCCTTCTCCTTGTCCTCTTTCTCTTCTCCTTCCTCTTGTTTCCTTCTTCGCTCAATAAAACGTTCGAATCTCGAGTTTTTCCCCAGCCGAACGGGGCTAGAGCCTGTTTCGCTTCGTACCGAATTCCGATTCTCCGGGGCAGTTGAGGAGGAAGAGGAGGAGAAGCAGGAGAGAAACGGGCGGAAGAGGGGAAAAGAGTTCGAGTCACGGATACGCTGCGCAGGTCAGGTATGGCATGGGGATAAAGAGGTGGGCTGGCAATGAAACCGTCTTGACGGAATAGAGTCACGGAGGTGCATGCCGCTGTATGCACTTTATGCGCCTTTAATGCAGACAGCAAAGCCGTTGGGATCTCCCTAGGTAGGTAGGTGTCTGGTTGCAAAACTATAGATAGACTGCCAATGTGACCGTGTGGTAATCCAGACTAGCGTGTAACAGCAACCAGACTAAGGTACCCCTAGGTGGAAGTGTTGTGCCAACCAGACAGACCAAGATACAAGCTAGTCTGGGTGTACTAGTCTCGATCAGACCCTCGTAGAGGGGGTGTACTACGTGCAACCAGACTAGTGTACTACAACCAGACTAGTGTACTACCCCTTCATAGCTGGTTGCACCTACAAGGTCACAACCAGACTAGGTACAGGACACGACACTAAACGTGGGCTGTGCTGGGGGGCTGAGTCCATCCGCACTACTTTAGTCTTGATCATCTGCACTTGCCTACTCCGTACTGTACCTACCGGTACTTGCCGTATTGTTTTTGTACGGAGGAGGCTAGTCTCGATCTGGAGGCGCAGAACAAAAGTAGTCTCGAACAAAAGAACCAGACTAGAACAAAAGCCCCTTTCCCCTTTCTTATTTTGGGAAATTTGCATATGCATGCATAACTACTTGGCATATGTGCACAAGTACAGTAGTTATTTCCCTCGTCCTCACATATCCATCCCACCTCTGCCTCTCCCAACTCAAACCTGGTGATCAACACTGACAATTTGGCCATTCATCAGTGTTAAGATCCTCCATATCAGCAATTTCCTGAAATTGCCAACCAAAGAAAGACTCAAGATGCGCAACATACTTGGCTGGCAATGGCAATCTAGCTGTGGCGCTTGGAAGAGCAACCATACATTCTTGCGAATCTGGTTAATTTCTCTAATGCGGAGCTGCCGCTCACGGCGAATTGCAATCCAGTGCTCTTTATCCCTTTCCACAGGGTGGAGGATGTACTTCTTTTCCGCCTGTAAGTCTGATGACGTCTTGGATATGTAGGGAATGCGTTCAATGCAACGCTGAATCTTCCATGCTTGCTCGGCTGCCATGCATGCGGGGGGTGAGGCAGTGTTAGGGGATTTGGGGGGTGTTTGGCCATATTAGGGGAGCTTTCGCCTACATATGCAAGGCCCACCATAGCCACTTAGGGATGCAAATATACCCAATATTCACGGGCAGCACGCCTACTGCTGTGCTGAGCCACAAGGCATAACCTTGGTGTGCCCAAATAAACATCCGTTTGCCCTCTGTATTTATAGCAGTTTCCAAGAAACAACATAACAAAATAACAACCACCATTCACAACTGCCATATTTTCCGCCTTTAGAGTTGTGCTTTATTCACTTTATTCACAAAAACTACATCAGCCGGGCTACTGGCATAGACTAAGCAACATTACCACCTGTGCATGAAGATTATGCCGAAGGCATATCCCCGATTATTATTTCAGAGAAATTTCTAGGACCAATACACCTACCCCAGCCAGCGATTCTTTGACCGACGACTCTTGAAGGAAACATGCCAGCTGTGTAAGTTTGTATTGTTGTTCCCCATCTCTAATCGCCTGGTGGCTAACATGGCAGTGATGTTTATTTAGTTGCTGCGGGTACTGTCAGTAATCCGAGAAATGAGAAACAGTTGACGGAGATATTGACTCAGGTAAGTAACTTCAGGAGGATGATACATACGGCTCGATACTCCAACTCTATAATAGGTGAATACAAACAGTTGCCAATCAAATTGAAGAAAGGCACGTTCTGCTCATATCCATACAGAAAAATAACTTCGAGCATCAATACGAACTGGAGAAAAAAGACCTCAGAAGCAAAATTGAAAAACTTCAGGATCAACACGAACTGGAGAAAAAAGACCTCGAACTGGAGAAAAAAGACTTCGAACTGGAGAAAAATAACTTCGAGCATCAAATTGAAGAACTTCAGCTTCAACACGATCGAACTGGAGAAAAAAGACTTCGAAAACCTTCAGTTGCAACTGCGGGAATCTAACAACAAGAGTCTGTTTACGAGTGGAAATCTATGTACCATAGCAAAAGATCAGGGCGATCGGTATTCCGGGCATTGTCTTGGAACAAGGATCCTCCCACGATCAGAGCCGGACCTACTCTGAAGCCCAGTAATAGGTTAACGGCGAAAGAGGAAGAGGGCCTCAAAGCTCACAAATCCAAGGTGGAATGGGACAAAAATACCCCGGAGACGATGTGCTACCCAGCACTGCAAAGTACTATCTAAGAATTTGTGAAAAACATTGCGTGCACGATTACTGCAAACAAGAAATTCCTCGATGGCGAGGCACCAGATATAACTATAGGTCTGGCCAGTACTGAACTACATCCGCGATACCACCTCCTTAGTCCACCACAACTACATTTTGCAAAGGAACTAGGGAACATTCAAGAGATAGTTGGCAGAAGCTCAAAGTGGAGGCTAGGCGTATTCTTCATTCCCAACGGTGAAAACAAGAAAATGGTGGTGAAGAATTCTATTGTCAGCCCACCGAAGGATAACCACAAAGACGAGCTCAAGGTACTAAGGCACTTGACAGCAAGCAGGAAGATTAAGAAGGCCCCAGATAGTATCATCAGGCTTGTTTGGTATCCGGCATTGAAATCCGGTGACGACTGCTATGAGTTTGTGGACAAGGACTGGGACCCAACTACACACCAAGTACAATTTGGGATTCCCCCCGTAGGAGTGCAATTTGACCTCAGTGCATTTGAAACACCAGATAACTTTCGAAATGCAATGAATAAATACTTGATGGCTTGGATTGGCTACGCACTACGGCCCGCGTCATTCACCGAGATCTTCGCCCTGTCAATGTCATCCTGGACCGCAACACTAAGTCACCGGTAATCATCGACTTTGACTGCGCGCTCCAGCTTCCTGTCGATGGCAGCCTGGATGGTACCGGATTTGTACAATTGACAACTTACACCGGTGGACTGAATGTAATAGGAAGAAAAGTTAATTATACATGTGGCTTCCATCTATCATTATCATATACAGATGATGATCTTTGTATATTCTCATTTAAAAATTCAATACTCTGTATATGTAAGTATGTATATACAGTATATCCTGTATAATATATGCTAACAAATTAAAAATATAACATAAATCCATTCAGCACGAATGCACTGATTATTCTAGACACACGGTCTACATGTTCTCTCGACATAACCTACCACCCCCGTAAGTAAATGGTCTCCAACCATAACAGTCAGGCTATTTAACTTTAAAATATACACTGTCTGCTCTCCCCGTTCCCCATATCCCATACCTCCGGCAACATCTCTCTATCCACCATTCCACTCCCCTCCGCCTCGCTCAGCATCGCGCCCCAAATCTCTCCCTTCGCCTCCTCCCTCCCCCACCGCCGAGTCTTAATTCTACTCCTCACATAACCCCCCACCTCTTTCTTTTCATCATGCGCACTCGCTACAATCCTCACCCCTACCCCCGATTTCAGTAGTTTTGTGATGTTTGGTATTCCTAGGGTGATCTTCCCGCCGAGGTGTAGTGGGGCGGTAGTTAATGTGAAGGGGTGGAGGAGGAGATCTATGATTGGTGCTTGTTGAGGCGGGGAAAGGTCTGTTAGGTAGGGAAGGAGGCCAGACGGAGGGACGCCATGGGGGGTGAACATAGTGAGGTGGGTGTGCGTTATTGGGGAGCTCGGGGTGGTGACGGGTATATACGTCGTAACGAACCGAATCCCCAATGCCGAATGCAAAGTAGGAAATTCCCATTGATGAATCGCCCTATGATCCGTAATCTCCACGCACGCCTCAATTGTTCCCCCCTCCCAACAGGCAGGAATCTCTACCCTCACAACCCCATCCCTCTTTGCTCTCTTCCAGTCCCTCAACTCCACCACCCTCCTCCCCTCCTTGATCTTCCCAAACCACCCCTTAACTTTCCCCGCTGCACCCCTTACAGCAAACACCCTCACATTCTCATCCCTGCCCCCGGGGGAAACATCAAGTTGTCTCAATGTCTCCTCGTTGCAATGGTCGGATTTATCCTGGCTAATGAGGATGATGTCAGGGCTTTTCTCGAGCTGGGAGAGATGCGTTATCGAGGGGGGGGTGGTATGGGATTGTGTGCTGAATGATGGATGGAAGACGGGGGAAGGGCCGACGAGCCACGGGTCCAGTAGGAGGGTGAAAGGTGTTGCTGCAGCATTTGTGCCTGGGGCCGTTGATTGGAGCTGGGGATGTATGGGGACGTAGCTTAGGAGAAAGGTAGCGTCAGCGGAGAGATGGGTAACTGCTACGGAAGGCTTGAGGGAAGAAGCTGGTGATGGTAAGCATTCCATGGGGTGGGAGTGAAGTAGCAGAAAACAGGAGGGGGATAGGATCATCGCCCGGCAGCGCTTGCCGGCGTCGCGTCAACGCGTTTCGCCGTGTTGCATATGCATCCGCCCGTCGACAAGGGTTCAAAGGAATGCAGCATCTTTTGCGCAAATCAATCGAGATATTTTCCTTCGCCTGCAGCTGAAGATACCCAGCTGGCCAACCTGTTCACATTGATATCACGCCAGCGGAAGACATGGGACTGATGCCCATTTGGACAATTGGGTTGCAAGCATACCTGTACGTAGATGTGTGATATCAGCGTAGCATCGTATCCATGTCAAACCAGCGCTGAACCCATATCCTCTACCCTCTCCTCTGCAGCATCTTGAACCACAATGGAGAGTCCTCCAGCTCAAAAGACCGTCTACTTTGGTCGTTTGGGCCGAAAGCCGGGGCGGTGATGGCGGCGAGGACGGCGAGGGCGGCGAGGACGGCGAGGGAGGCGAGGACGGCGAGGACGGCGAGGGCGGCGAGGGCGGCGAGGACGGCGAGGGCGGCGAGGACGGCGAGGGAAGCGAGGACGGCGAGGACGGCGAGGGCGGCCAGGCGAGGACGGCGAGGGCGGCCAGGCGAGGACGGCGGCGAGTCCAAGTAGTCACCGCTGGCGGTATATCTCAACTCCCTCCTCAGCGGGCTTCCTTCGCAAGTGACCCCTCACCTCCAACCCACCCAACCCACCCCCTCCCCACTCCCTCAACACCCCTCCCTCATGGCCCATTGCTTATTCCGCTCCTCCTGCCACGACCGGGCGTGGGATCCAAGTCCACCAGCACAGTCGCATCCGCCCTCGAACTCGGCCCTGCTCTCAATCTCGGACCCGGTCTCAAATTTGCAGAGCACCCTCCCCTGCGTGGCAGCGACTTCAACCCTAGGTCCTCCGCGGACTGAGATATAAGCAGGCAAGCAATGTGTGTGGAGCATGTAGCTGCTATTTTTTTAGTGTTTAGTTTTTGGGGAAGTCTATACCCGCAATCGACTTATGACCATGGCGGGACCCCAATAGTCCTTCCGAGAGGTCCTATGCCTTCGGTACAACAGGCTCACAAACTTCCAGCCTCTCAAGCCTAGGAAAGAACATGGGAAAAGAAACATATATATCTCCAGCATATCCGCTATCTCCACCACCGACCTCCCACAAGGCCAAATTGGAGAAGAACATCTCCACCCGGTCCGCACTTACTCGTCCTCTCTGTATCTTTCGTCTTTTTGAATACCCGCTTGGAGTTGTCCAGCTGCACCCAGTTAATCCACCTCCGCTGCGCTGTTTATATTAGCCCTGCGGTAGCCTGGGAAGAGGGACTTCATTATTCATTGTAGTGCCTTCAAGGTCGTCATCAGAGGTGGCCGTACCCAGGTCCGGATAAGCAATGGAAGACGATCACCAATTCTTCACGCTCATCTAACAGACCCTTAGACAGAATACACAGCATACGAATGATTGAGAGCAGCTGGAGTTACACAAGGCACTCAAACAGTGGCAGACACATCTTCACCTATAACCCTGACATTTTGAAAAACAGCGGACATCCTGTCGGTTCAACAAGGTGCTTGACATATCAGACTTCAACTTCGATATCAAACACATTGTTTGGGCAAAGACTGGATTACCTGAGGCTCGGCTACGGGGGTTGGGGGGTGCCGACGCATAACCCGCAAAGGCGGGTGGTGAAGGCGATGTGGGTTGTGTGCTTCGGAGGATGGGTGCCGCACACAGTCAACAGAAAGAGGACATTGGAAGTGCCGCGTATAACCCGCCGCGGGAGTGCTTCGTGGTGAAGGCGATGGGGTGCGCCTCGGAGGATAGGTGCTGCACACAGTCAACAGAAGAGGG
Organism: Terfezia boudieri ATCC MYA-4762; assembly: GCA_003788615.2. Classification (NCBI taxonomy): domain Eukaryota; kingdom Fungi; phylum Ascomycota; class Pezizomycetes; order Pezizales; family Pezizaceae; genus Terfezia; species Terfezia boudieri. The sequence continues at coordinate 813,837 of ML121544.1, forward strand.
CGCCGGAGGTGCTGTACGGTGAGGGGGTTGCGCCTCAATGAGGGTTGCCTCAAAGAAGGGAGCGCCACGGTAAAGGGAGTGCAACAGTGGAGGGAGTTGAGGGTAACCACGGAGGAGGAGGAGGGGGAGGAGGTTGAGAGCGCCGGGGGTTATGCCTCAAAGGAAGGGGTGACGCGGAAAGGCCAGGGGCTACGCCTCGATGAGGGTGTCGCGCATAACTTTCGGGAGAGGTAATGGAAGGTGGCTTGCACACAATCCGCAGAGTTAGGCACTGGTGGTTGAGGAAACTGACATGTTGCCTCGGAGGAAGGGGAAGAGTATATAGCGCTGGCGGCGGTGGATTACCAGACTCGTCGTCTTCGCCCTCGCCCCGCCCTCAACCAAACAAGCCATGGAGTGAATGATCGTGAGGGTGGTTAAGATGGCAGGTCGATGATGATTGCTTGCTTGGCACATGGATATCTGGTGTATTTTGTATTTTATTCGAAGCAGATGCAGATGGCGGTGCGACCACGTTGCAAACTGGGCTACATCTGCGGCAATAATCCCTGCAATTCTTACGACACCGAGCTACAGGCCGAGTTTAACAGATGGCTAGCTGCTCCCAATTTCAGGGCACCGCGTTCCTTGTTGCCATTGCTTTGTGCCACCGTCATGGCTCACGTCCCAGTGCTCGAGTCCTTTGTGTTCTTTGTTCGAGTGGAGCCTGATTACCCCCCCCTCCTCCCGAGTCCAATCTTTTGGCCAAAATCCTCGTTGCCAGCAACTTACCTCGTCTGGATTTCTCAATGTCTAGGTCTCGATCCGCTGGAGGGGGAGGAGGGGGAGGACGATCCACCCGATCAACGGACTTCCCAGACCATAGTTATGGCAGGCCCCAAGGCCTCCGGTATCCTCACGACGTCCTAGTTTCTCCTCCTGTTGACTTCAACACTCCCGTGGACACTCTTGGCCGCAATGTTGCCGGCCAGCTTATTGCTGTTACAGGGGGAGCCAGCGGGATTGGTGAGGCTTGCTGCCGAAAATTGGCCCTGCTTGGGTTAGCAAATCTGTTCCCATCTTTCTCTCGTCCTGTTGCTGACGTTAGAACCCGAGGATATAAAGAGCTCATGTGGCAGTGTGTGATTTTAACCGGGAGAAAGGAGAGGAGGTAACAACTGCTATTCAGAGATCAGTTCGAGACACTCAAGGACTGGGGAGGTAATGCCATAATGCCTCCTCACCACCATCGAAAAGAAGCAATAATGCTCCGAGAGTAAAACTAACGAAAAAACATAGCGCTCGGTTTTTCTATTGCGACGTCTCTAGTTGGGAGTCCCAGTCCCAAATGTTCGTAAACATCCTCGAGTGGTCTCCCGCTGGTCGACATGTGATCAACTGCGTGATCGCAAGCGCTGGAGTTACAGAAGTCGGAAGAATCCTAGCCGAGGACGACCCGGCCAGAGGTACTACTTTTCATCCTATTCTCGCACTCCTCCAGCGCTACTATGCCCTTTTTAAACCTTGGGCTGACCTAAAGATCTTAGATCCCCGCCAGCCTCCACCTCCCCCCAATCTCAGAACTTTCGAGATAAATTATGTTGGAGCGCTGTACACCATCCGCCTCGCGCAGTATTTCCTCCGCAAGAACCCTAGCGGCGACCGGCACCTCATCATAATGGGCAGCTTCGCCGGATTCCTCCACTCTCCCCTAGCTTGTCTGTACTCCTCCAGCAAACACGGTCTCATCGGTCTCTTCACGTCTCTTCGCCTCACCTCACAGCCGCACCATAATGTTCGGATAAACATGCTCAGTCCCTACTTTGTTAAAACCCCCATCATGCCCGCGGCTGTTGGTCTGATGGTAGTGGGTCACCAGCTGGTCGACATGGATAAATGTACAAATATTGTCGTGAGGTTCTGCGGGGATGATAGGATAAAGGGAAGAATGGTTGCTGTAGGACCAGATATGGAGATGGATGTAGAGATTGGTGGCGGGTTAGAGGAAATAGAGGTGTTTAGTAGGAGAGCAGTCAAAGCCTTGAATGTAGCGTATAGGACTACTTGGTGGTTTAACCGGTACGGCAGGATATTGAGAGATTTAATAATTCTGTTTGTGGGGCTGATATGGGTGAATTGGGTCCTTGGGTTCAGGGATTGGTTGTTTGGGCACTCTAGAGACCGTCGTTAGTACGTGGCCCGGGGAGGGGGGCGGGGCAGCAGCCGGATGTCAATATTAAAGGGCTTGGGGGTCTGTACTTGAAATCCATGGTAATTACTGTATATCTTTGTTTAGCTTTATTGTGTGGTACTATGCTGCAATGGAATAAATGGTCAACTAGAAAGCGCCTAGTCCTTAAAATAGCCTCTATTTCTGTGATATACAATCAATGCGCAATTTCTTATCCAAAGTGGGAGAGGGGTGTGTGTGTGACCAGGTCATGAAGAGACGTTGGTTTCTGTGGGTTCCCGTCCGGGGGGGTGGGGGACAGACGGGAATTGGCATAGATATAGACAATAATATATATATATTTGATTATTTTTGTTTCATCAAGGAAAAAAGCAGGCTACGGGCTGACCAACAACGTCTCCTGCAGCCTACAAACCACATATTCCGCATCCAAGCCCAGACTCGCCAAATACCCCATAATGCCACCATACTTGGACTGCAAAAAGTGCACAACGTCACTGACAAAGCCCGGATCGACACTAATAAAGGCCGGAGGGAGGCCTGTATCGTTTACAATTCCCACCGCATCATGTCCTCGCGGACAACGCAGTAGCCCAGCTTGGGTTAGAGAGTAGTCGTGAGATATTGCTTGAAGTGTAATCTGCTGTGATTTTGCTGAGCTTGAAGAAGAAGAAGAAGAAGAAGAAGATGATGATGATGATGATGATGATGGTGATGATGATGATGGTGATGATGATGATGAAGGGAGGAGGCATAGTAGGATCAGGAGGATCACAAGTCCCGTACGGTCTTTCCCTTGTGTGCAATGTGCAAGAACTGGGTATGGGGGATTTGTGTCGGAGATTAATATTTCAAACATCTTTTTTTTTAACTCTGACTATCAGCCAAGTTGTACAGTATATATATATATTAATTATATCTTTGGGGGAAGGAAGGGAGTGTGTGTACCTTCTTAATCTCATTCCCTGAATGTTCCAAGGCCATGGTGCTCATTCCCACGAGTCCAACTTTCTCAATGACCTCCTTGGAAATAATCTTGACTGCAGATATCCTGAAGCCAAAGAGCATGAAGACGATCACCTTTCTATATATTGATCCGCCTCGAAATCATTAGCTTCTACGAGAGGGGGGAGTAAACATATATATCGAAGAGAATGTAATAAAATCTCAGGAGTAAAAAAAAAAAAAAAAAAACATACAATAAGCTCCACCAAGTAAGCATTCTCAGCATAGCTTTTTCCAAATTCCATCCAATAATGCGAATCCTGTGAGTTTCGAGCCCTACTATTATCGGCTCTACTTCCCCAGTCTGGCTTTCAGCATATGCACTAGGGTTTCCGCGATTCCGCACAATTCGTTCGGTACTAACAATCATCAATCAGTTAGAAAAAGGAAATTATTCAGAGCGAGTTCTCAACTCATTATCATCGACAAACACTCGGGGATAAATAAATTAAAATAAAATAAAATAATAGCCTAGGGGGGGGGGGGGGGGTTACGTTACTCAGTGCGTAGGTCTAAGACAGTTTTGATAACATAACTCTCCTTAAAGGTCTGCTTATCTTCCGCTGTGGCTCCGTCTGCGTAAAAAATCAAAACATTAGCATATATTATGGAACTTTGTTCAAGGAATCTTCCTTTTTTCTTTTGGGTTGGGGGGTGGGGGGTTTACCAAGTCGAGCTGAACGAAAGAGGAAACCTTCTCGCATTACTCTGAATAGAACTAGTTAACAAAACTCCCCACCCATCAAAAGTTGTTTAAAAAGAAAATCAAAAAAAAAAATCAAATGAACTCAACCTTTCTCCGACAAACAAGTTGATAGTGACCCCGACATCTCTAAAATTCTCGATCCCCTGGAAGACATGGACGTATTCAGCCTGGGTAGTAGTAGTTTGGATTGGTTTCTCCATCAATTGGGAAAAGAAATCTTTTGTTGTGACTTGTAACTGTATACTCTCAACGAAACCTTGACGTGTGAGGGAGAGGACGTGAGGACGTGTGTAACGTTGTGCCTCTGTGAATTGTTTATTTTGTGATGACAATCCGCCAGCTTGGCACAAGGATCACCACATACCTAAGGGGAATCAATCAACGAGTCTTGGATTCCATAGTCCAGAGTATGATCCCCTCCCGAGGGCATCAATATCAGCCAAGTTCTATCTATGTGGCATCACCAGTGCTACAGTAGAATTGAAACCTGAATAACAAAAGAATTCGAGAGGATGCCAGGAACATATACATATGGGGGCATATACTTAATTTTATCGCGTTTGGGTATCAGAACGATTTTGAGAACTGCCCTATTTTAAAAAGCATCCACTAGTTTTTGAAGATAGGTTTAAGATATATATGCAAAGCATATTAGTTCGAACGATACATAATAGTCTCCCATTAAGAGATATGCAAAATAACACCTATTTCAATCATAAACTCTCCATTCTCGAGTAACTATGCATTAATGCTAGATTCATAGTAGGTGCAACTCATTCTGAGTTCCAAAAATTCCCCTAACAGTAGTTACTAATAAAAAATATAAGATACAACCCACAACATTAAATTAGGCTTTGATATGTACGCTGGGTTATCCTCTCATCTCCTAATTATTGGCCATTTCTGATGTCATTGCTGAACTCTAATAATATCGATCAAGAACGATGTGTTGCTACCATGTAAATTCTCACACACGGCTGTGTGGATGTATCGATGGAGAGATCTGGACGAACTGGTATATTTCAACATTTTACCGATCAAAATGCCCCCTCGCCGCACACGTTCGGCAGCCCAGCGTGTCCTCCAGATACCCGAGCTGGCAGATATCCAAAGATGGGATAAGGATGAGCTTGTTGGCTGGATACAGCTATCCAACCCCAACCTCCTGGATGCCGCTGATCTAAAAGCTTTCAAAGCCATCAAGCTCTCGGGGAACGTTTTTGTCCGCCAGGACTCGGCATTCTTCGAGAGGTGTGGGATTGCTGTGGGGATATCAAAGGAATTGGAGTTAATTGCTCAGACTATTCGGAGTAAGGCGGGAAAGCGCATGGTGGACTTTGACAATGAAAGACTCAGCCCCAGAAGATTCTTTCCTAATATCTCTCAAGTATACACAGGTACTGCTTTCCCATCTGAGTCACCTTATGAAACTTCAACTGATGCACTAGTTAGATCTTCATGAGGCTTCAAGCAAAGTCTCATTAGATATTGCTAAGTACTGTGATGTTTCCCACAGGCAGACACTCCCCTTCTTGTTTGCGGGACAGGTCCCTACCGAGCGGTTTAATCTTGACGAAAACCGCCATTTTGAGTTTTACGGTCGAGAGCTTTTCAGAACTCTGTATGATGCGGCAAAATCGATGCATTTTCTCAGAACACGCCGCTATTTTCTTCATGGCACGCTTGGAGCTGGCAAGTCTCACTTATTGGCTGCGTTGACCTGTGTTCTCCGAAAGGAGGGAATGAGGGTGGTCTACCTTCCGGATTGCCGAGGGCTCTTAGACAACCCCTTTCGATACCTTAGACATGCCCTACGACTTGCATTTTTTGACACACCCGGGATCCAGGAGTTCTTAATTGCTAGTGAGCGCATTGAGGACTTGGAGAAGTTCTGCAATGATGCCAGTTCAGCACAGCACAGAATTCTCTTCATTATTGACCAGGTCAATGCCCTAGATCCCCAAGATGAAGCAAGAGATAGATATTCGAATGAAGGAAAGCGTCTTGTTAGGACGGTGCTTGAGAACATTACGGCAGAGCATCTGAAGCTCACTAGTTCCACTGGGAACTATATGCATGCTGCTCATGATACGCATCGTCAAACTAATGAGAAGAGAATTTCGATGTATGGTGGGCTAAGAAAGGTGAAGTCTTCCCTATTGACTTTACATTGTATTATAGTACTAATATGTCAGAAGACTGAAATGGAAAGTTGGTGGCGAGCAAATGTGGCCCAGCTTCCTTTGGACTTTAACGAAGCCGATAAGGAAACGATGGAAACACTAACTGGCAGAGTCCCAATTTTTCTGCATGCCCTTTTAGCTATTGACGTCAATCACGTTGACCAGGCACGGGATCCATTGGGCGAGGAGGATCTTCCAGCTCGCACAGCTGCCGAAATCTATACTGGAAAAGTGAGCCGGGTGCAGGACGCTTTCTGGCAGTCAGCGGAAGTAATGAGCGCCATTAGAGGTCTCATAGACTTCACAGTTGTCCAGGGCAGGGCATTACGGGGTACCGACGACTTGCTAATGTATATGACATTGTGTAAATATTATTCGGGAGAAGTTTGAAGCTAACGCTTTCTTAAGGTTTCGGCAAGCTGTTTCAGCTTGTCTTACGAGAGGTTCTGTAGGACCTGCTAAGGAGAAGCTTCTTGATTGGAGATACTTCTTCGTTACAAATGGCAGCGGCAATGTAACATCTGGAGTAGTGCGCGAAGCCGCTACAAAGTTTTTGAGGTCTACCACGAATGCGGACGAATTTCTGAGTCAGCACTGGTATGATAGTCTTCGTATGGCTGGGAAAAACCCTAGCATGCTGGGATTTTTTACAGAGACAATGCTTCTTAGCTGGATTGCGGTGAACGGCTGTAGCGCGGCAGGGCCAGAATTTCAAAAGAAGCCAAAGGCATTTTTATTCGATGATGCCAAACCCACCATGAGCCGAGATAGCCCATGCAGCCTATACATACCCGTTTCTTTCAATTATAGAGCGGTGGATGCTATCCTCGTAGCGGTAGACAAGCAGAAGGACGAAGCCATCATTACTGGTGTGCAGATTACGATTTCAAGAACTCACTCAGATTCAGAAGCCAAGTTTTTTTCCGGCTGGGAGTGGTGGCGTGACATTGTCGATTGTACCACTGTCAGTTTCAGGTTCCTATGGATTGTGGAGGATGTGGGCCAGAATCCTGCCACGGCGTTGATCCAGTCAGGGAAGCGGCGACTGAGGAGTCATACAGCACTATGGTGCCCGGGCTTTGAGAGGAGATATGTGTCGGTGAAAGATGTAAGCATGGACATTGGCCAGAAGCTGGAAAATGCAAGAAAATCGGCTCAATGATGCGGACTTCGATTTTCTGAATTCTTCTCCTCGTTTTGTTGTTTTTGGCACTGATGATATTATGACCTACTATAATACTGAGAGACTAAGTTAGCACTCAAGTATTTGAAATATCATGTAGATACTTGTATGTACTCACTGTGCCCGCTACCCGAGGGCAAATAATACGTAAGGTCAAATCATTTCGATTTCAGTGCGTTACTAAATTTGTAGAACAGTCAGGTACCGAAGGGGTGATTGTAAGTAATTAAAACAAATGAGAACAAAGTGTTAAAGATTCCTTTGTTTAATGCCCTGTCACTGCCGTTACGCTCATGTGATAAATTTCTTATGCTGCGATTCTTAGCTGTATAGCTAGCTACATGGATAAGCTACATTGAAAAGAACAAGGACAAATTGAATAGCAGAATGTCAACAATCCCCCCACCTGGACGAGATATAGGACACGGAACATCACGAATCTCCTTTTGTTAGCAAATCAGTAATTGTAAACAACTGCGCGGGCTCACAGCTAACCGATCCCTGAGGGGGGAAAACACTAATTTTTTTATTCGACCTCTTATAATCCTTTTTTTAATTCAATCCCCGGAGTCGGTAGAACACTCTCAGCCACCCCCCATCTTGTTTTGCAATTGACCGTCGAGCACTACTGCGCATCCTAGGAGAAAAAAAGGGAGTAGAATGTGAATTTGAAAACCTAAACTGTCCTTGAGGGCATAAGTGGAACACAAGTTCCCGTGTGAAAGATACGGTGTTTTAATCGACATGCCTCCCTCCTACCTGAAACTAATTACCATTTCCTTTTTGGTCACCACTTTTTCTCTTCCCCTTCTAGGTCCTGTGTCACTACACCTTTCCATTCTATCGACTTCTCTCTCGACTTTCTATACTTCAGGCAGTAAAGCATATTCTTCGGTCAGACCTACGTGCAGATGACTCTCTTTTGTATCCCCTATGCCGGTTGCTCACTGTTACCCTGTACCTACATCTACATCTTGCCCCTTTCCTATATCATGCTCCTCTTTAATCCAAGCAAGTATTTAGCAGCATCGCATGCTTCTACCATCAGCGTATTCTGCTCTATATTCGAATAAAAGAATTCTCTGCATTCCCCGAGAGCCACTTCCACTGTGCCTAACTGAAACCTCAAATTCACGGGGCTGAGATTGGGTTTCACTTTTTTTTTTTGAGATTGGAGCGAATGGTACCTGGAATATGTCTGTGTAGATGATGTTTACAAGGGTAGGGGCAATGAGTATAGCTTGGACTACCTCAATTAAAGGAGCTACAAATCAAGTCTTTGGGGGCTCTAAAGAATATATTGGGTGTGGACAGTCTCATTGGTTGATATCTAAGCTGGCGGGGCCCTCGGAGGAGGAAGTCAGTGTTGTGAAAGGAAAGGCCTATCAAATGAAATTGATGTCAAGCACACAATAGCTCAAAAGAATTTATACACGAAGGGAAATCTTCGGAACCCATTAGCGACCTTATTCGTTGTAAATCGAGATTGGCCGTGTTAGTAGTCTAATCAGCAAGCAATGGAAACACTGAGGATATGTCTATGACTAAACGTATTGATCAAGTATTTGATAGCTTAACATACGGCCCACTCTGTGTATATTGTATTGAGGTATTGAGCGCTTGAGTTGGATCCTGTGTGTATGACTTATCGCAACAAATACCCAATCTCCCCCGCCTTCATAACCCACCCTTGGGAACACTCCCGCTGCATAAACATATTCAAGGTTCAGATTTCTCAAAGTCTCAAATAACAGGGTGGGAGCAATGATTTTTGTCAACCAAAGCCCATATGGCTCTCCTATTTACCCCAAAACCTCATCCGAGAAAATAAATTTTCTTATGCCAACTTCCCAGGTTGTACGCTTCACAACTCCATTTGGCGGAATAGCTGTTCATAATCATTTTGAGCTCGCGACCAACCACCTGGACCCTGAGGCACCGTTTACCCTGAAAGACGATAAGTTTAAATTCTGAAGTCATGTGTCTCTCCGTAAAGCCGCTTTCCTCCTAGCTATTGGGAGCTGCCGGCCCAGTCCCCTGTGGGAGGAAATGTGGAACCTCGGTGACCGAGGAGTCGAGATGAGGCGACTGAGGTGGTTGAGCGCTAGGTACCCGTGCTGGCTGTAATGCTGATTCTAATTGTCGTACGGGCTTTGCAATGCTACCCCACGCATCCAACCCATCGTTCGCCGGGAAGGGCAGGACGTCACCGTCGTCGAGATCTAACGACAAGCCATAGTTCACAAGAGAAACTTGAGCTTTGATAAATGCGTCAATGCCTTCATCCACTGTTGTCTCCCCTACCAGTGTAAATGTGGCTTTCCTCCAAGGCGCATTCAGGACGCACGTTACTGGTGCCTCGGGATTAGTTTTATAAATCTCTTCCGATGCTTTATTCATCAATACCATATAATTTTCATCAAATTTCTCCCCAACCTTCACCGAGTAAGGTGCCATCGGCTGGAGCTTCCATTCGGTAACCCTGCTGAATAGAATCCCCAATTCAGCAATCAATCTAATAATATTTTCGAGTTCAGTTCTTAATGCGGGAATTGTTTCCTTTGGAGGATTGGCATAAGGTCCCAACTCGCTCCAGATGAGTTCCAACTCAGCTTTTATCTCGCTGTCCAAACATTTCTTAAATTCCGTGCAGGGAACTAAACCGTCCTTCGGAAGGTGATGGAACTCCCCCCGTTTACTGAGCAGATGGACTGTTTGTGCTTTCCACTGATGTATCTCCTTGTCTGTCTGGAAATTAGCTCTGTCGAAATTAGTAATTGGAAGGGGAAGTATGCTGCTTAGTAACTTAAACATACCCGACCCATGAAATATATCGAGGAGGATCTTTATTGCAATGTCTTCGGCTGAGTGTAGTGGGATTCCCATTGGGAGAATCACGAAATACCGCTGAAAAAGGCCTCTGAGCATGATGATATTGACTATATGGCAGCGGAAATCTTGGGGTCTAAGACGTTCAGCCAATATCTTGACGCCCTGCTCGGTTAGGGGCCCGAAAGCGGGATTGAGGAATTTAAGATGTTCCGGGTTGGAAATTACAGGCAGGGGCGACTTTAGATCATCAGACTTTGTGAATTTCCAAGAGAATTTGTGAATTGCCTTTATGATGATATTAACTCTTCTCAAAAACTCCTCGTCCTCGAATGGAATTGGAATATGCGTCTCTGTGAGAAGTTTAATCTTGCTCAAAGCCTTGTGGTAAAGTCTCTCAACTCTCTCCAGCCTCTGCTCAGGAGTCTCTTCCGGACCCTTACCCTTTTCCTGAGGGTCGTCAACGGTATCAACCAGTTCAGGCTTCAAGTGATCACGCCTGTATGACCGCAGAAGGTCATAGTAGTCATCCTTTGACTGTTTTAGTTCATCCAAGATTGCATTGAACTTTTCCTTTAGAAGGTCGACTGCTTGTCCTAGAACTAAAACATCCCTTATGGTAAGTGGCATCTTGCTGCCAGAGAGAGGTAGAATGTGAACCGGAGAAGTATCTATCTTTCGTGCTCGGAAATAGGCTGTGTACGGAGGTCAGCCATCTTATCAATAGCGCAAGTATGTTCTCTTACCTTAGGTCAAATCGTCTTCGATTTCAGTTTTGTGGCAGACAGGACCGGATTCTGGCAAATGTTTGAAGAATCAAACAACCGAGAACAAGGTGTCGATAAGCAACTCCTTTGTTTGTAGATATTTAGTGTCCTCGGTCAGTGGCTGTATGGTCACCAACCTGCGTATGATTGGGCCGAAGATGTACCCCCGATTATTCTACAGCAATTTCTAGGACCATCAAACATACCGGTACTCCTCCTACCTCAGCCAACGACTCTTTGACCTGGTCGATACCTACAAGCTGTGGGAGTTGCTCTGTTATCAACAAACTTCTGCCATCGCCGACCCAAAATGTCCTGTCTGGATGTCACCTGCGAAAATTCGGTACAACGAGAGTGGGGGTCCCCACCCCACATTCCTCCAGCTCACAGGAGTTCGATTGTGCTCCAACAATACAAGTTCCGTGTGGTTACGATGCTGTTTTCCTGTAAGTAATTGCGCCGTGTCAGAGCATGTCTCCAGCATACTAACATCGAAAACGAAAGCTATGAACGCACTAGCTCCGGAAATGATGGTTCAAAAGGTGGGAATAATAACGAATTAAGAAGAAAGAGCAAGAGGCAGTTTCCCGCATGCCTGGGGTGGGACGCGCAGATTTCCTCTAGCGATTCTCAGAACACATTGTTGGAATGGAGGAGTCCATCAGCATCACTACAATTAATAGAACTATCTGACTCCATCTCTGCGGCCGATTACACGGAAATGTGGATCTCTCTCCCAAAATATCTCGAGAGATATGATCGCATCTCAGATATCCACATGACAAGCATGTCATTGGAGAACCGGAAGCGGAACCATCAGAAACGATTTAGAAGATCTTTGGGGTATAGGATGGGAAGGTCAATTTGGGGAACTTTTGCCTGCGGAATTAAGCGAAGGCTTGTTGTGGCGCCTCGCAAGGGTTGCTAATGTCATTGAGCAGGTTGTGGATTAGAGCAGGATAAAAGACTTCGGGAGATAATTAACAGGCGTCGCCAAACGCCAAAATCTGATTCCCTGCAGTCTGGCCTCTTGTGAATTTAATGTCGACTTATAAGAGACTGGGTGAGGAGACTCATTTGGCAGAGAATGATGTTAATACTGAAGTACAACGGTACATGACGGAATCTGTTTCGATTGGACTGGAACGTTGTCCAGCAGTCCGAGAGTGGTATTCCAGTTCCACCACATTGTATAGTCCACGCATTGAGCGGTGCATCTACAAGTACTAATTATAGGCGTTACAATATAGATGGCCTTACCCCGAAAGCCAAGTGGAGGATCGATCTGGGGACTCTAAGGCTGCAGTACAGGAGAATGGGATATCAGCATAATCAGCATACCCAGCATACGAGGCGCATTCCTTTCTCTATGCGATGTTATATCTTCCAGAGACTTGAGCTTCCGGAAAAGCTCCGCTGAATATACCTATCGCTGTACACACTCCTGTGCTTTACATTACGCGCTTGTACCGGTACCTTGACCTCACGCGCTTCCGTGGACCTGTTCCCTAGGTTTAACATACTGTACTTTGTACTTATCTAGGTTCTAGTCATAGAAGTGCTCTATACGCTCCGATATGGAGGCATGCTATAAATTTTGTGCTCTGATAGCTATACATGCTTCCGCAGCCACATTCACGCTTCAGGGTAATCTTCCCTCAAGTCAGGCCAACCCTTGCTTATTGGTCTTGGCTCAAGCTTGCGTAGCCGTAGTCTGGTTGGGCGCGTAGGTAATTGTATTCCCCATTGGTACGTTGCCTATTATAGTACAATATACATAGAATCAAATTATACATATATGTAAATTTATGGACCAAACAAGAGGTGATCCTTATAAATACTTTGCTGTTTAGTTAATAAATAATGTATATTCTTTCTGTCTTTTGTATGAAACTCAATTTGTATGCTTGAAGATATTAATACACAGAGTATGGTATTATGACATAACGCAGATGTGATCTTGCTATGATATCCCATAGCTCAATGCCATGAATAGCTTTATTTTGACCCAAAAACAGTCTGATACAATGCCCTATATTTGTTCAGATGTAAAATAATTAAGACGCTATGAGAGCAATTGCGGGAAATGAGAAATACGGTAGAGGCATAACCGGATTACCCTGAAGCGTGACTGTAGCTACGGAAACATATAGTTGGAAATCTACAGGGAAATGAATGAGAATATGCACAATGGACTTGTTGTATTGTTGTTCTGATCCATAATTATTTAGAATACAGATCAGGACTTTTGAGCGGTTTAAATAACCACTGTAATAAGAGACTGCGTCAGAAGCAATAACATTAGATGCGACAGCCAGTACTTGACAGCAGAATGAGCGATAGGTCACGGTAGTAAGTTATAACAGGAGTAAGTGACGAAGGTAACTAAGCATAACGAAGCATAGCTAGCGAAGCATTACATTATTCCCGCCAAGGTATAGCTATAGATGTAATTTATAGCATACCGATATGGATAGACCAGTTATAGAGCACAGTATGTTAAATAGGTCCACGGAAGTGCGTGAGACCTCGATGTATATTAGCTAATGCCTGATAGAACGTATAGCCGAATCTCTATTCTCCTCTCTTATCTCCAGTGAGTTTTCTCCCTGTCCCTCTCCGTAAAGTCTAATCCTAAGGACGTCACTAGAAGTCTAACCTTCCCAATAAGGTGGTACCATCAATGCCTTGAGGCCAGGCTACTGGAGGTGTGATGCTTAGCACGAGGCTAGACATATAGTTAAGGTACTGTCACGATCATAGTATAAATCGGCCCTAATGTAATACCAAGCTGCGTAAGTGAGGTCTTGCGAGAATTCTGTAACCTAATCATCTTTTTGGGCAAGTGATAATACTATTCATCATGATGAAACGAAGTATGATTCGGCAGAAGTATAGAAGAATATAGCCCACAGTATGAATCCATGAAGAAAAAATTCCACCTAAGTATCCTTCTCAAGTAAGGCATGACACTCGTGCCTTGGTATACACATAATTTTCCGTAGTTTTGTGGTTCGGGTCTCCTTTGACATCGAAAGTCCCTTTGATCCAGGCCCTGCACAAAACTATGGTTACCTGCGTAGAATCAACACTGCTGCCTTCAATCTCGCCATCAATATTTTCCATCAATGTTTGCGAGTACTTCTTCGTACCCAGTTTGATATCTCGGCCTTCGATACGGAACGGAAGTTGTGCAATCAAATGCCCAAGCTTTGCGACTCTGGAGACGAGTTCCCGCAATGATTGTTTGGTCGCTCTCTTACTAGTAGATCCACCCAACAATAGGAGCTTGTCATACAGATCGTTGGTGATTTCATCGATCTCTAGATTCTGCCTTGCGATAAATTCATCATCGTCCTTGGTCATTAGATGATTCGTCAACGCAGACCAAAACTGAGCTTCCTGGGCTAATGGTGGGCTCGTCAGATAATCGCACATATTTAACCCACCATTGGCTAGAATGCCAGATATTGAGAGTAGAAGACACAATTTTGACTAGGTTATAAAGCTTGCTCACCGGAGGATCCACCCAAACTGTCCAAAATGTCTTGACACTTGCGATACAACGCATGGTCGAAACCAATATAACGGTCTGTCAGATACGAGCCAGTGAAAGTTCGGAGAAGAAGGGCTTCCACACATCTCGTCCGAACCTTAGAACCCACATTTGATGAATCAAGTAAACTTCTCAGGTTAAAGAATGATTCATTCAGATGGCAAATCATCTCGTCACTGAAAGGCACTGCTTCCAGTGTCTCGCGGGTGAGAGGTGGCTGGCCTTTAGTAAATATCCGCGCCCATTGTCTAGTGTCTCCAATAAGAGTATTGAAGGCATGACTGAGATAATTATCATCTGGGGATAGAGGGAGTCCCTTTTTGTTCAGCTGTGAGATAATTTCGGACATCTTGGCTACCTGTTCCTGAAGTTCGCACTTCCCTTTTTCTGTTGCCTGTATCCTCGCCTTCAATTGTGCTTGCCATTCGTCATACTGCCTAGACTGTATATCTTTGGCCCGCTTCAACTCATGGTAAACATGATGGTAACTTTCTAATTGGCCCTGGAGGGAGGTATTGTGATCCTTCAGCTGACGGATAATGTACTCTTGCTTGCTTTGTGCTTGTTGGAGAGTTTCCACCTGGCGGAGTAGTTGATTACGCTCTGCTTGCCACTCAGGCCCTGGAACCTGAAACTCCGGATTGCGCTGAGGTACAACGGGGTTTTGCTCCAGGGCCATGTGTCGCTCCGCAGCCTTTGCGGGGTTGGGGGCTGTGGCGCACTCATTGTCAATTTTCTGTGCAGGTGGCCGTGTAGTAGTACTCGAGAAATCTGCGGACTGAGACGACTGAGCCTTGGAAGCCTTGGAAGCCTGCTTCAGTTAGTTGTCTGGGTGAATATAGAAGTTCATAATTACTGCTAAGGTCGTATTGGCAAGTCTTTCCTGTAACAATGTAGGCTATCGTATGAATGGGTTGCCATATTGAACCTGTAAACCCTTACCTCAAGCCCTTGTGGTTCCAGCATGTTCGAGTCAATCTCCCTAACGCTGCTCATTTCCGTCCTGCCTATCCTGCCTCCTTGAGCTTGTTGAACTTCATCTGGACCGGGATACCGGTCTTTTGTGCTACTCAATAGCCCAATTTTATTCATACAGGATCCCCATGCCCCTTTCAAGCCCATCGAACTCTGCATTTTGGAGTCCGATACCCCACCGTTGTGAGAAGGTGTAGTTTCCGTTTCAATCAATAAATTTTCCACGGAGCTGGAGCCCTGTTCAGTTTGCTGTGAGCAAACAGCATTTGTAAAGAGCGGAACATAAATACCGGTGTGATTTCTCGAGTTATAGAATCAGTTCTGGGTAACGAGACCATCTGTAGTACCCCGTAGGAGGATATAGTTATTGGCACTTAAGTAGCTGCTCGTGGCTGAATAGGGGGCAGCAATAGTACGCAGATATTACAAGTAGTATCTATCTATCTATCTATGTATGTAATATCTACGGTATGTGCTTCATGTGGACCCGTTACACGTGGTCCAGGCTGTAGTGCTGTGCGGGGTTATTGGCATTGGGGGCCTGACCAAAAACCTCAACCAGACTACCAAAACCTTGACCTTCGGCATTCACAATTCCGGGTGCTTTGAGGTCCACTGGGCACAAAAAGAAATAAATCGGCGAGAACACATGCAAAGCCAAACTTTGTAAGCCAGACTCACGTAACGTTAAAATATTGAACTCCAACCTGTAACGCTGGGGAGCTTTGGTGACAGTTTAAACCCACCCCCGAATTCAACTACGCCAATAACCATCAGTACTTCCAGAAATGCCGTCACAAAAGATCATACTGGGTATCGATTTCGGTACCACGTATTCTGGAGTAGCTTGGGTGCGTCGCTCTCGCCGCTGTACCAGGCGGAGATTCAAACAATATACTAATTACCTTTCTGTTCGATAGGCATCGACTACATCGCCGAACGAGATTTCCCCTATCAGACAATGGCCGAACGCAGTTGTAAGAGAACACTTCATAACAAAACACTGCATACACATGATATGTATATGGGCCGTGGACTGAGC
Source organism: Terfezia boudieri ATCC MYA-4762 (assembly GCA_003788615.2). Taxonomy (NCBI): domain Eukaryota; kingdom Fungi; phylum Ascomycota; class Pezizomycetes; order Pezizales; family Pezizaceae; genus Terfezia; species Terfezia boudieri. The sequence continues at coordinate 830,253 of ML121544.1, forward strand.
CTCTAATCCCCTTGTTTTTGAATATACGTAGGGTAAAGCGGATGTGGACAAAGTGCCATCCGAGATGGTTTACCTTCCTGATGGAACTTTCAAGTGGGGTTTCCAAACATCCCCAGAAAGTATACGGAAGGAGGGCAAGCTTTTGCAATACATGAAATTGCTCCTAGACCCATCACAGGAGGCTGGGAATGTCCTGGCCGATCCATTGGGTCTTGAACATGTTCGCTGTCTCCTACCACAAAATAAAAAGCCAGTTGATGTGGTGGCCGATTACCTTCGAGCTGTGAAGACACATGCGCTGGATGTCTTGAGCAAGAATTTTGGTACCGAATTCTGGAAAGTCATCGAGGTGGAGTACCACTTAACGATTCCAGCTGTAAGCCCCCGAACGCAGATAGCTGGGAGTAAGTTTTATGTATCTAACAAGAACCATCATGAACTTCCTAGGTCTGGAGCGAATCCGCCAAGGCACTGACATTGAAGGCAGCCAATACAGCGGGTATTGGTGCCTCAAATGATTTAATATTGATTGCGGAACCAGAGGCTGCGGCTTTGTACTGCTTGACTGATTCTTACCCTGGCCTGCTGAAGGTAAATATAAAAACTGTCTAATATATTTGATGCATGATGAGTAAGAGCCCACGTTTCGTCTAACAGCAATTTAGGTGGGTGATACTTTTACCGTTGCCGATTGTGGAGGGGGTACTGTGGTAAGTACCACCAAAAGCCGATCATTGAAAGGGAATGCTTATCACATCTACAAAAAAATAGGACCTTGTTTCCTACAAAGTTCTAGCGAGAGAACCGAAGTTTGAAGTTAAGGAGGTGGCGGTCGGAGGGGGCTTGTGTGGTTCCGTCTTCCTCAATCGAAGATTCGAAGCATTCATCAGAAGACGCCTCGGGACGGTAACGTGGGTCCCTGTTCCCCGAAAAGTAAGACTGATACGTGCCTAGAGCTAAGCTGCATCTCAGTGTGGATATGATGATCAAGAAAGGCAAACCTTACTACAAAATGATGAAAGAGTTTGACGAGAGATTGAAGCGCACATTCCAAGACACTGAAGACCAAGAGGTTATGGACTGTGAGGTGCCAGGACTACCAGATGATCCACGAACACGTGTAGAGGATGGTTTCGTTGAGATTGATAGAGCGGAAATGCGAGCGATATTTGACCCTGTCATTAATGAAATCCTGCGGTTAATCACCGAGCAAGTTAATACCGTCAACATGGGGTACCATAATTCTGTTTCTGTAAGACCTCTTTTATTTCCCCCTCTCTGATCCCCTTCCCAGACCTGAATATTCTGTGCTACGCGGCTATTCTCTAACTTAATGAAATGCACTAGTCTGTCCTCCTCGTTGGGGGTTTTGGGTCTTCCCCGTACCTCTACAAAAGGGTTCAGGAATATTCCCAAACGTTAGCTGGCGTTTCAAAGGATTTTAAAGTCCTACAGCCTGTGAATGCGTGCGTCGCTTATCATGTCCTTTGGAGTGGCAATGCTAACTCTACCACAGCTGGAGTGCAGTCGCACGTGGAGCCGTAATCTGTGGTTTGCAGAATATCCAAATCCAGAGCAGGCAAGCTCGTCGGAATTATGGAATCACCATATCAGAAACTTTCGATCCCAAGGTACATCTGATAGCAGACAAAACCTGGTGCCCTCTCATGGAAGGGTGGGAAACCAGAAACTCCGTACGATGGTTTGTGAAAAAGGTACTCATACTCAACTGTCTATCTCAAAAGGACAAAAGCTCACAGATATATATAGGGTGATGAGGTTACAGAGACCAAGAAAATCAAATTCTCATTCTTCAGTAGATTTGAAGTAAATAGCGCATCATTTTTGATGACTATTACCTTATTGGCTAGTAACACAAACAGATTTCAAGCGGAGACGCGATCAAATCATCCCAGTAGGCCTACCCCTCAGCCTGTTACAAGTCGCGCAAGTCCCTGATAACTAATCGGTATTTGACCACAATAGATGTCTACAGCGTATGCAAGCTCGAGTGTGACCTGAAGCCGCTCTTCTCAAATTTCGAACTCAAGAAGAACTCTTTGGGAGCGGGATATTATACTGTCCGTTATGATATCGCCATGCGCATCCACTCGGCACAACTAACCTTCGGACTTGAGTGCGCTGGGGTCACATATAACAGCATGACGGTGACCTTTGATTAAGAGTAAAAGAAATGCTGAGATTTGATATATGTATGCGCTGATCGGCTGAGACAAGAAGTTTTCTTTTTCTTACGGACTCCGAGCATTGTGGAATGGATCACAGAGGACGCAATGGGTACAGGTTAACTTTGAGTTAGCAAATACGATATGCAGTTAGTGTTGTGTCAAGTACCATTTTTCTAACGGTAGCTTGCTGCTGTTATTTACGAATATTTCAATGTCAGTTCTTATCCTAGATCATAGGATAATATCAAGCGTTGGTTGTATTTGCACAACCACGAGGTACTCTACATGAGGCATGATGTAAGCTAGTTGAGATACATGACGTTGAACATGATTTAAGTTAGTCTGGTTGCACCCCTCGAAGATTCCCGACTACCGAATTGGGTAGTCGTACTGTAGAATAGGCTAGCCGGTAGAAATCCACGCCAAACCATATTGGTGCATGTAGCACTCCCCTCTTCGGAGGGGTTGTGCAACCAGACTACCTTTTTTATAGTCTGGTTCCTTTTTTATTTAGTCTGGTTGGCACAAGCCTCTCGTAGAGTCTGGTCCGAAACTTTTTTTTTTTGAGTGTGCGCGAAAGATAAGCCGTTATTTAGCCTGCAAGTACGCACTTGGCGGTACTTTGCCACCAAGCTCGCTTGATATAGTGAATGCAACACAGCGTAATCATGCACAGTCAAGCCCAGCTACAGGATGTGCGTGTATATATATATAGGAAAGCAAGGTTCGCCAGGCCTCCTGTCCGTCAAATTACAATATACAGTAACACCTGATGTAGCTGTTATTAAATTGGGTATCTCCTCCACCAGCCAAAATTGTGCCGTAACTCCTCATGACACTACAAGATTAGGAGAGGATAAGCTTTACAATAAACAGCGACAGATCATGTCTAGGGTTGCTGAGGCAAGGAGCGGATTAACACTAAAGGCAGTATAGGTAAATTCGCAATGCGCGGATCCCAGACTCCTTTTGTGATTGCTTGTGGGGAATATGTAGTCTGGCGGCCATGAGCATACTGATGCTGTAGTCTAGAGAGCTAATTGTGACGTGGGGCCCCCTAACCTATCGTTCTTGCGGTTAGAGAAAATAGCCAGTGGCCGAAAGTGAGGGTTATGGCACAATGACGTTTGCGCAGTCTTGGTGTGTTTGGATATAAGGGTAACACCGGGGATTGTTATTTAAGAAACCTCGCTGAGCTCAATAAATCTCCGGTCTTGCCTTCTTACTGAGCTCAATAAATTTCCAGTCTTGCAAATGACAAGTCATCATCCTTTCTTTTAGCGAATCCAAATCCTTACACTTCAATTCTTCCATACACGCACTCAATACCATAGATTCAAAGACGATCTCATGGAAGCTCTCTTGAGACTGGAATGTTGGTTTAGGTGCCATGAGTTTCGTCTTCCCTAACAGCACTTTAAACCTTTAAAGTGAAAACAAATCGGTCGCAGAGGAATGCCCTTTATGGACCGCCGCTACCGCATTACTTAAAACTAGAATATTAGCTCTATTATTAGCAGAGTTCTCTAGCCGCGTCTAACTGCAGACCGAGCATGAGACTGGCGTTTATTAACTATTTCTGGGAACTTACCAAATTGTGTATGCAACAAACCATGCCATGGATCAACATGATCCAACCGCCTGAGGGGGATATCTCTCTTTCTATACTCTTTTGCATTCCGCTGCATCACTACAGTCGACATATCCCCCACATACACCATAATCTTATCCACGAGATCCTCTAACTCCAAACCCATCTGATTTACCATCTCCTCCATTACCTGGATATTGCCAGGTACTGTCCCCTCGTCTATTTCCAACGTTGGGCCTACCCTAATTCTAGTCCTCCTGAGAGATAACTGATGCAAGGATTTCCTCAAGATCCGTTCCCGCTTCCCCGGAATCGGATTAACTTCCATCTCTCTCCCACACCATTTCCAGAGAACTTCACATAACAAACCACTTACAATATTTGCCCTTTCCAAAATCCCCCAATCGAATGAAAACCCAAGATCACTAATAGGTCTAGTTCATCATAGTTCACGTCTTCCACAATGCATATCCGCTTAAGCAACTGCCCTTCTATCGCTACCATGGCAGGGACTAGCTCCCAAACCAAATTCTCTTAGCAAACCTAACAATCCGAAGCTTGACGAAGGTTTAAGTCGCTGACAAACCCGTCTGTAGCGAGACTGATGTCACAGCGCTGTAAACTAAATTAAATATTTTCAAGATAGAACTTTCATCAATGGTTGAGGATCACAACTCACAACATGCCACAAGTTAGCGATAAGCGTTTGATAATCGAATGGTTTCTAACAACGCTTGACGATATCATGTGGTGGTGGTGGCCTTGTGAGCTGCCGACCGTTGGAGCGGGTTATGTAGGAGGCACCGATCCAAGAGCCTCACGCGCTCACGAGCTTACTCATCTACATAGCTAGTTAAACATACGTACGTCAGGTTGCATTTCTACCTCGAACCTTGGCACGCTATCTGGCACGCTATCCTAAAATTCACCCGAAGCTTGGCACGCTAAGCCGGCCCCATTATTTGTACGAAAAACTTAGCAAAGTTGGGAGCGTATAAGTGTCCTTGTACGAATTTGAAAATTATGTCGGAAAAAAAGCGTACAACTTAACTTTGAATACCCATAATGAGCGGAGAGGAAATCTCTGCATTTAAGCACCAAAGAACATATATAACAAGTGAAGGTCACACTGTCTTAATGTGTCTAAATTGCTCCTAAACTGTCTCAGAGAGATATCTGCATGTCGCAACTCGAGACTTTTGCCGAAATGTCTCGAGCCGTCTCGTCTCGTGCCCAGGCCTAATAACCAGTGTGATACGGCTTCAGACGCTACCTACCTTTACAACCCAAACCCCCAGCAAATGAACAAAAACAGAATGTATATAATGTAGATATTAGTAGTGTACTATATACAAACGGTTATTTGGCTCCTCTCTCGCCTATAACCTACAACCATGATGATGGAGCCGCATCTATGGCTGGCATTGGCTGCTACATACAGCTTAATCCTGCAATATAGCAACCAGCCATTGCAGTGACTTCTTCACCTCTTGAAACCCATCCTTGTTCGAAACACCAAACCGTACCTCCTCAGGCAATAGCCTGAGACTTTCTTCCTCATCCTCCTCCTCATACTCCTTGCCCCCGCCCTCCGTCCCCTCCTGATCCTGTCCACCAACCCTTTCGGAGGGTTTGCCTTCTTCACATAATCCATATCCATTACCACGGCCGGGTAGCCTCCACAATTAGTAGTGTACTATATACAAACGGTTATTTGGCTCCTCTCTCGCCTATAACCTACAACCATGATGATGGAGCCGCATCTATGGCTGGCATTGGCTGCTACATATAGCTTAGTCCTGCAATATAGCAACTAGCCATTGCAGTGACTTCTTCACCTCTTGAAACCCATCCTTGTTCGAAACACCAAACCGTACCTCCTCAGGCAATAGCCTGAGACTTTCTTCCTCATCCTCATCCTCATACTCCTTGCCCCCGCCCTCCGTCCCCTCCTGATCCTGTCCACCAACCCTTTCGGAGGGTTTGCCCTCTTCACATAATCCATATACATTACCACGGCCGGGTAGCCTCCACAATGTCTTCCGCATTTCCTTGGCAACCCTTCTAAAGTGTTCAAACCCGGGCCGGAACCGCTCCAGGAGCAAGCCAAATATCATGGAGTCGTAAATCACACAAGCAGCCTTGTGGCTTGTGACTGAGAGTTCATCTCCATCACGCCATTTGCTGAGAGGGTCTGACGCCGGCCAAATGGGGCTAATGACATTTGCAGAGCCAGCAACGACAGGATAGCAGCATACCCAGATTAGGACGTATAAGAAAGATTCCAAATCATGTCTGTACCGATGCCGTTCCCTGCCACGTAGAACCTGGACAGCGATGAAAGGATATGTACCAGTCCGGTCGAGAGCACCAGAAGGCTGAGCCGATGCCTCAATTGCATAATCCAAATCGATCAGACACCCTCGAAGGGGTGTGTCACGGGGCCAAATCCAGGCGAATGGGTCACTAGTGGTCGGCACGGGCGAAGAAACTAAAGTAAGCTGCGGCAAACTATCATCAATAACGATGATATTATTCGGAGAAATATCTCTATGCAGAATGCCCCCCTGAAAAAAGAGGGATGCATGCCCAATCAGCCCAGCCAACAACCCTTCTGCAACCTGGAGAGGAGACAATCTTGAATCCAAAAGCGGCCTGCCAGTGGGTGAAAGCACCAGGCGGGATAGGACTCGATTTTGGCGTTGCATGTGGATCTTGTAAGCTTGGGGCTGCCTGAAATTGGAATCTGCGGCAGGAGATCCCCCAGCATGGAGATGGGTGAGGACATTTTCATAAGTGGTGCAACAAAGTATGGTCGCCACCCCGATCACTCGTTTCTCAGAGGCAAGCTGGTAGAGATCCCCTTCGAGGGCACGCTTGGTGTTGCTCCAGCTGTATTTGATTACAATGGCTTCCCCACTAGATAATGCGCCTATTTTTTTTTGGTTAGAAAATAAATCTAAGCAGTTAGAGCTATGGGGAGGGGGTTGGGGTATAACTACCGGTCCATATACGGGTCCCGCGTGTGACAATACCAGGGGCGAGGAAAACTAGTTCTTTCAATAAGACCGCTACTTCTGACGATGGATCAACGGTGACTAAAGAATTTCCAAGTATTGGTTTGAACATCTTGATGCTGATGTCCGATTTTTGATCCAACGGGTATGCGTGTTCGTCGCCCCATGAGATACTGTCGACATGGAACCCCATGGACTGAGCATTCATTAGTGAGATTGAAACCAATGCACGGACAACGGTAAGGAGGTCGAGGTCTGATGTGGAATAATCTAAGGGCACAGAACTAATGGCTCCAGAACGATCAAACCTCCAGAATCTGAGTTTCGGACCAACATTCGAGGTTAAA
>ML121544.1:837421-878875 GCA_003788615.2 Terfezia boudieri ATCC MYA-4762
CTGCAACTTGGAGAGGAGACAATCTTGAATCCAAAAGCGGCCTGCCAGTGGGTGAAAGCACCAGGCGGGATAGGACTCGATTTTGGCGTTGCATGTGGATCTTGTAAGCTTGGGGCTGCCTGAAATTGGAATCTGCGGCAGGAGATCCCCCAGCATGGAGATGGGTGAGGACATTTTCATAAGTGGTGCAACAAAGTATGGTCGCCACCCCGATCACTCGTTTCTCAGAGGCAAGCTGGTAGAGATCCCCTTCGAGGGCACGCTTGGTGTTGCTCCAGCTGTATTTGATTACAATGGCTTCCCCACTAGATAATGCACCTATTTTTTTTTGGTTAGAAAATAAATCTAAGCAGTTACAGCTATGGGGAGGGGGTTGGGGTATAACTACCGGTCCATATACGGGTACCGCGTGTGACAATACCAGGGGCGAGGAAAACTAGTTCTTTCAATAAGACCGCTAATTTTAACGATGGATCAACGGTGACTAAAGAATTTTCAAGTATTGGTTTGAACATCTTGATGCTGATGTCCGATTTTTGATCCAACGGGTATGCGTGTTCGTCGCCCCATGAGATACTGTCGACATGGAACCCCATGGACTGAGCATTCATTAGTGAGATTGAAACCAATGCACGGACAACGGTAAGGAGGTCGAGGTCTGATGTGGAATAATCTAAGGGCACAGAACTAATGGCTCCAGAACGATCAAACCTCCAGAATCTGAGTTTCGGACCAACATTCGAGGTTAAAACGCCCAAGACAAATACACGGAAGGGTTGGGCAATAAAAACTTGCTCAGCATAGGAGGCTAGTTGGGTGAAAGTTTTATTAATTTTGCTTCCTGTAGACTTGTGCTCACCAACCACGAGAACAGTGCGCCATTCGAGAGGTACTTCTCCATCTACTTCTCCACAAGTGAGAACAAAGTCGGGTCGGATGTCGTTGTTGTGGGTGCCTCGTAGGGGCTTGTCTTTGACGACACACCACTCCAATTTCGCCTTGGTGGGGGGACATGTGGAGGAGGAACCGGTCAGCGACGGGGAGGTATGTTGTTGTATGGCATTTGCGAATTGACAGAACCACTCTGGATAGCCATTGTTTGCGTATGTTGGTGGATAACAGACATACAAATGCTTTGGGTTAGATTTGTTACACCAGACGCCAAGCGCGATGGTCGTGGTAATAATTGCTGTGAGTATTTCTTCGGCACATACAGTAGTCGGGGTATCTGGTGATCCAGGAAACAGGAAGCGTTCGACAAAATCGAGGCATGTGTGCTGCGCGCCAGCTAGTTCTTGCTTGATGAGAGTCGTGACAGCATTCGCGCGGCGTCGCTTGCCAGCAGAAACATTGCCCTTGATTGGTTGGTGCAAACCCGTTAGAGCAGCTTTGCGCTTATGAGGGGTAGAGATCAAGGGCGCCAGGAGTAAGGTCGGAGCGGACTGAACCTCACCTGGGAGGTGGGGAAGCGTAGATAGTTGATGATCAACATAATCACGGGAAATACTGTTTGGTGTAAGACTGGAATTATCGAGTGGTGCCGGGTCAAGATTTGGCTCCATCACAGCTGTTGGAACTGGAGAGGGTATAGATGGTTTCCGTAAATGAACTGAGAGGAAGGAGATCTCCTTATTGTACGAGAATGAGAATAGTCTATCACACTCAGAAAAGAACTCAACTCATGTCCTCGTGAGGAAAATCTGAATAGATGATTCTATGAAGACGAAAAAAAAGGATGATGATGAGAAGGTGAACCAAGGGTCCGTCTACAATAAACTCGGCAGCGCTACCCTCTCCTTCCTCATCTGACTTCATGCCAAGATACCCTCGACAACAACCGTGCAGGACGAGCCCACTTGGTCTAATTCGACAACCAGAGGGTTTCCGACGTCGGCGATTACAGGATTATACAGCTCGAGGACGGGAGGAGAGTGATCTAATTTTTTACGGGGCAAGAACGGAATCACAGATTTCCCCCGAAAGTGAAGTTTTACGACTTCCTGGGCGATTCTCTCGAGAGAAAACACCTACCTACTGGCAATCAACCAATCTTACGTGGCAAGAACGCCGCTCTTTTCGACGAGGATTCCAAAGCCAAAAGGTAAAAGCGGTATGGGGGGAATGTTTTTTTTTTAGTTTTTTTTAGTTTATTATGAGTTGTGTTTTTTATGGAATTTTGTTAGTTTATTATTTCTAGTATTTACGCATGCAAGCCTCTTCTTTTGACACTGTTCTGTGTAATGACAGCTAGGTGGCTGGTCAGTATCACGTGAGATCGTGACGCGTGTTATGGCGCATCTACTTAGTGGCACACCACTACCCTTGGCGCCCTAGAAGCGACCAGCTGCAATCCCCTGCCGCGGTAGTTCGTAATAGAACCCCTATTGTATTGTTTTTGCAGGCTGTTAGCACGTTAGCGGTCTTTTTGCAAGGCTCGTTAGCGTACCCTAGCTACTTACATGAGGAGGTTTATAAATATTACTAAAGAAAAAAAAAATTCCCTATACAGTAGCGCGAGTCTCATTTTCTCATACAAATTCTAGTGGAATTGTTTCTATCAATAACTCCTAGAGCGCTTCCGGATTTTTCCTGGAATTATGAAAATGAAAAAGGGAATCACTGCTTTCTAGAACCTCATGGTAACATGGGCTAGCAGTACACTGTTGGGTCGTCATCACCGTGATGCAGTTCTAGGCTATTAAAGTCCCCGCCGTAGGTAGTTTTACCACAAAACCCAACCAGACTACACAAAACCGTCACTTTTAAAAAAATCATAAAGGATCAAAGGAAGCAAGGAAAAGGTTCTACCTCTGGAATTATTACAGGAATACCTATTCCTCTGATATCCTAAGAATCCAGCTTAGTCCTGCAATATAGCAACTAGCCATTGCAGTGACTTCTTCACCTCTTGAAACCCATCCTTGTTCGAAACACCAAACCGTACCTCCTCAGGCAATAGCCTGAGACTTTCTTCCTCATCCTCCTCCTCATACTCCTTGCCCCCGCCTTCCGTCCCCTCCTGATCCTGTCCACCTACCCTTTCGGAGGGTTTGCCCTCTACAGATAATTTGCAGCTCCGAAGGCCTGGTTGACTCCACAATGTCTTCCGCATTTCTTTGGCAACCCTCTTAAAGTGTTCAAACCCGGGCCGGAACCGCTCCAGGAGCAAACCAAAGTACATGGGGTCGTCGATCATACAAGCAACCTTGTGGCTGGTAACTGAGAATTCATCTCCATCACGCCATTTGCTGAGGGGGTCTGACGCCGGCCAAATGGAATCAAAGGGGCTAATGATATTTGCAGAGCCAGCAACGACAGGATAGCAGCATACCCAGATTAGGACGTATAAGAAAGATTCCAAATCATGTCTGTACCGATGCCGTTCCCTGCCACGTAGAACCTGGACAGCGATGAAAGGATATGTACCAGTCCGGTCGATAGCACCAGAAGGCTGAGCCGATGCCTCAATTGCATAATCCAAATCGATCAGACACCCTCGAAGGGGTGTGTCACGGGGCCAAATCCAGGCGAATGGGTCACTAGTGGTCGGCACGGGCGAAGAAACTAAAGTAAGCTGCGGCAAACTATCATCAATAACGATGATATTATTCGGAGAAATATCTCTATGCAGAATGCCCCCCTGAAAAAAGAGGGATGCATGCCCAATCAGCCCAGCCAACAACCCTTCTGCAACCTGGAGAGGAGACAAACTTGAATCCAAAAGCGGCCTGCCAGTGGGTGAAAGCACCAGGCGGGATAGGACTCGATTTTGGCGTTGCATGTGGATCTTGTAAGCTTGGGGCTGCCTGAAATTGGAATCTGCGGCAGGAGATCCCCCAGCATGGAGATGGGTGAGGACATTTTCATAAGTGGTGCAACAAAGTATGGTCGCCACCCCGATCACTCGTTTCTCAGAGGCAAGCTGGTAGAGATCCCCTTCGAGGGCACGCTTGGTGTTGCTCCAGCTGTATTTGATTACAATGGCTTCCCCACTAGATAATGCGCCTATTTTTTTTGGTTAGAAAATAAATCTAAGCAGTTAGAGGGGTTGGGGTATAACTACCGGTCCATATACGGGTACCGCGTGTGACAATACCAGGGGCGAGGAAAACTAGTTCTTTCAATAAGACCGCTAATTTTAACGATGGATCAACGGTGACTAAAGAATTTCCAAGTATTGGTTTGAACATCTTGATGCTGATGTCCGATTTTTGATCCAACGGGTATGTGTGTTCGTCGCCCCATGAGATACTGTCGACATGGAACCCCATGTGCCGAGCGTCCATTTGTGAGATTGAAACCAATGCGGTGACAACAGTAAGCAGGTCGGAATCTGATCTAGAGTAATTCAAGGTTTCAGAACCAATTGCTCCAGAACGATCAAACCTCCAGAATGTGAGATGCGGACCAGCATTGGAAGTTAAAACACCAAAGACAAATATACGGAAGGGTTGGGCAATAAAAACTTGCTCAGCATAGGAGGCTAGTTGGGTGAAAGCTTCACTAGCATTGCTTCCTGTTGACTGGTGCTCACCAACCACGAGAACAGAGCGCCATTCGAGAGGTACTTCTCCATCTACTTCTCCACAAGTGAGAACAAAGTCGGGTCGGATGTCGTTGTTGTGGGTGCCTCGTAGGGGCTTGCCTTTGACGACACACCACTCCAATTTCGCCTTGGTGGGGGGACATGTGGAGGAGGAACCGGTCAGCGACGGGGAGGTATGTTGTTGTATGGCATTTGCGAATCGACAGAACCACTCCGGATAGTCTTTGTTTGTGTATGCTGGTGGATAACAGACATACACATGCTTTTGGTCAAATTTGCGACACCGTATGCCATGCGCAATGGTAGTAGCTTCAGTCGCAGCCTGCTTGAAGGTGGCAATAATTGCTGAAAGTATTTCTTCGGCGCATCCAGTAGTCGCGGCATTCGGTGATTCAGGAAACAGGAAGCGTTCGACAAAATCGAGGCATGTGTGCTGCGCGCCAGCTAGTTCTTGCTCGATGAGAGTCGTGACAGCATTCGCGCGGCGTCGCTTGCCAGCAGAAACATTGCCCTTGATTGGTTGGTGCAAACCCGTTAGAGCAGCTTTGCGCTTATGAGGGGTAGAGTTTACGGGCACGGTGGAGATTTGGAGTAAGGTCGGAGCGGACTGAAGCTGAGGGTCTGGGAGGTGGGGAAGCGGGGAACGCGCGGTTGGTGATGTTGGTGTAGGTAGTTTATCCATCACAGCTCTTGTATTGCTTTCGTGCGATGGACCTTCAAGTCAGCTGTTCTTTCTGTGTAATGGTGGCTGGTCAGTATCACGTGAGGTCGTGACGCGTGTTATGGCGCATCTGCCTAGTGGCACGTGAATCGTACCTACACCACTACCCTTGGCGCCCTAGAAGCGAACCAATCACTGAGAAGCGACCACCCCTGCAATCCCCCTGCCGCGGTAGTCTCCAAGCTACAGCTCGTGATATAAGTATCATGAGTATGGTGATACCGGCTATATTCAAAACTATGGAACCAAATACGCTCTACAACATTGTTACCCTCACACCCTGCTAAAGCTGACCAAATATTCAATTCTTGCCCCTTGGAATATGACCACCTGAAAGCAAGCACACCTCCCCTTTTCCACCCACTTCGAAGGGTGCATATCACACGGGCGAGCTCATGACTACTAGGAGGCCTTTACCTAGCACATATATTCATGTTAAAATACAGTACCAAAAAGGTGGATGTTATCGCTCGGGTGGCGATTCCGCTTTTCCATCATTACCATGAGTACTGTCCGGGTGGCTGAACTTTATCGGCCTTACGAATAAAGTTATGTCATACCACATACTTCCGAGAATACCACAGCAATCCTGGATCGCAATAACTCCGTAGTTTGGTGAGACCTGAAGTGGGTTAAATATATTAGCAGTGTGATGTTGATACATGAAGTTGATTAAATATAATAGCGGTGCAGCAGAGATACCAAGAAGATTAGAATACATTACAGATATGGGATGGCTACGAATATGTCACAAATACAAGTACGGGCAACGGACAACTGTTTGCTGTTTGCTGTACTTATATAAAGGAATACTTCACATCACGTGAGTACACATATGTACTTAAGTACTTATATACATAGGAAGTATTGGGCAATAGATATATACATGGAACATGTGCATACCAATAGTCGCTCCTATACTCGCTCCTATACTCGCTTCTAGGTACTCTCGCTCTAATACTCGCTCTATACTTCCTCTAATCACTCTAATCACTCTAATACTCGCTCCTACTCTCACTTTAATACTCGCTCTAATTCTCACTCTAATAATCGCTCTAATTCCTCTAATATTGCTGAATATGCCTTATAAAATCATACAAGATATTGGATAAAGAGCAAAGAGAAAAAGTGCGAGTAAGGAAAGTAACAAAAACCATAGTTGCTAAGCCCGATTGCCAAGGCCGACAATATAGACTTTACGAAGACAATGAGATATACCTAGATAACAAGAGCAAATTCTGGTACGTCCAGTATGTCCTGTGCGTCCGGACGCCCGCGGGGGGTGCAACAGCGTCCTGACACTTCATATCTTTGGTCTTGGCAATCGGCCTTGGCCACATATGAATTTATACATTCACGCCTTAAGAAATCCATGCTTTCATGCCTTATACATATATATGCGAGAAATCCATGCTTGCACGCGTTATACATATATTCCAACCAGACTACATATATTCATGCTTTCGCGGCTTATATGTATATTTTCCAGATTCAGGCTTTAGAGGGTCATGTGAGAAATCAAGCATATCTAGAGGCCGCAAATGCATGAATTGATGGGTAGCCAAGGCCAATCGCCAAGGCCGACGATATAGACTTTCCGAAGGCAATGAGATAACAGATAACGAGAAAAGTGGCATGACCCACTCAGCCCACTACTACAAGCGCTGCCTAGGCTGGTAATAGTCTTATTGGGAAATCGTAGTACTACGATATATGCAGCTTATATATATGTTGTAGGAACTCATGCATTCATGGCTTGTATGAACTCATGTATCCGTGGCTTATATATATATTGTAGGAACTCATGCATTCGCGACTTGTATGAACTCATGTATCCGCACCTTATATATACATAAGTATGTTGTATGAACTCATGCATCTACGGCTTATATATATGTTGTAGGAACTTATACATTCGCGGCTTGTATGAACTCATGCATCCGCGCCTTATATATATGTTGTATGAACTCATGCATCTGCGGCTTATATATATCTTGTAGGAATTCATGCATTCGTTGCTTGTAGGAACTCATATATCCATGACTTATATATATGTTGTAGGAATTCATACGTTCTGTATATATCGCAGTGCTACGATTTCCCAATAAGACTATTATCAGCCTAGGCAGTGCTTGCAGCAGTGGGCGGAGCAGGTCATGCCACTTTTCTCATTATCTGCTATACCATTGTCTTCGGAAAGTCTATATCATCGGCCTTGGCAATTGGCCTTGGCAACTATGGTTTTCCTGTATATATACTTCCCCCTCCTCATGCTTTTTCCCTTTGCTCTTTATCCAATGTCTAGTATAATTTTATAAGGCATATTCAGTAATATTAAAATAATTAAAGCAATTATTAGAGCAAGTATTAGAGTGATTAGAGCAAGTATAGAGCGAGTAATATTAGTGAGTATAGAGCGAGTATTAGAGCGAGTATTAGAGCAAGTATTAGAGTGAGTACCTATTAGAGCAAGTATTAGAGCGAGTATTAGAGTGAGAGTAGGAGCGAGTATTAGTGTGCACATGTTCTATATATATATCTATTTCTCAGTACTTCTATGTATATAATTAGCGAATATAATAAATATTTCCACTGTATATATTCTACAGATGAATTTATTTGAAGATCTTCAGCATAGCTGTAGTGTTACTTAATATACGGTTCTAGGCAAATTAAATAGCTATCCGTGATCACTAAAATCACCATCCTGTATCACTCTGGCACCCATGCCATATAATGTACAGTCATACATTTTTTGATATACTGCTTTGATAAGGGGTGCACATGGTATACGGCCAGATGTGACATCGCCAGGAAACCTGTATCGCAACGGTATTTTCGACAATACAATGGCGAACATTTTAGCCTCCACAATACTTACTAAGTCAATGGTATTCTGAACAATACTTTCTAAGTCAATGGCATTCTATATAATACTTACTAACTCAACGGTATTCTGGACAACACCATCGCAAACATTTTACACTCCACAATGCGTACTCGATCCTACGCGATGCCACCAAAATTAAGTTGTCTAGCGCATTCGGAAATAAATCCGAGTTGCAAACTGACATTAAAGTATCAACAATGAGGGCACGATGCGACAGCACTACCAGTGCGATAACATCCCCCTTTTTGGTACAGTAGCTCTGAGGGCAGTAGCCAACAATATAATGAAACGGTATGTTATCAAGTAAACTATTCACCGCTGCAAAATGACGTATTTTGAGAATTCACTATAATTATTTAATTTATACTGCTTTTAGCCCAACGCCCTGGATCCTCCTCCACCCCTCTTCCATGGCATCCTTAATCACTATGGTGAGGTTTTCAATAACTCTAGAAGCCCCAATACCCTCCATTCCAATATGCCCCCCAACAACTATACCCTGTTCACAACTAGCTCTATAAGCTTAATATTGCACAAAAGGGTCCATTACTACCAGGCAACTTTTTACCTAGCATCTATATCTATGCAACTATAGTGCTAAAGGGGTATTATGCAAAAAAACCCTTTTTGAAACCCCAACTTGGGTTACTAAACCCCCAAAAATAATACCCGCGAGAGCTATATTTCAACCACCCAAACCAATCTCACCATTACCCTTTTCAATCCCCCCAAGTCAAGTTCTCCTCCAGAGCATCTTCAATACCTACAGTGAGGTTTCGAATAACTCGGAAGCTCCAACAGCCCCCCATCGTTTGGGCTCCTAGGTCGGAGTTGTATTCTGGCCTTTCCTGAGCTATAACAAACTCTTAATAACCACTATAGACTCAATACAAGCATTACCGATACAAGCACAGGGTGCTGGAAAAGGATTGAGGAGTAGGCTGGTGCTAGCTATATCCTAGGTAAGACGCTAGGCTACACGTCAGGTAGTCTGGTTAACTAGTTGTTGGGTTAAATATTCATGTCTGGCTTGAGGTGTTCAGAAGTCCAGACTCGGAACAGCAGGTTGGGCTTATGAGCATAGTTGTTGAGTGGGGTCGAAACAGCTCTGGAGGAGGTTAGCGACTTCACCTATATGAAAGCAACCCTTGAAGTCTAACAGAGAAGTGTATTGGGCTCCTAAGGTTATTGGAGACCTCGCCGTAGTGAGTAAGGATGCTCTAGAGGAGGGAAGTTGAGGAGAGTCTAGAGCATTGGGTTAAGAGCAGTATAAATGATATAAATATAGTGAATTCTCAAAATACATCATTTTGCAGCGGTGAATAGGTCACTTTGATAACATACCGTTTCATTATATTGTTAGCTACTGCCCTCAGAGCTATTTTAACATGAATATATATGCTAGGTAAAGGCCTTCTTGTAGTCATGAGCTCGCCCGCGTGATATGCACCCTTCAGAGTGAGTGGAAAGGGGGGTGGGCTGGCTTGCAGGTGGTCATATTCCAAGGGGCAAGAATTGAATATTTGGTCAGCTTCAGCAGGATGTGAGGGTAACCATGTTTTAGAGCGTATTTGGTTCCATAGTTTTGAATATAGCCGGTATCACCATACCCATGATATATCACGAGCTGTAGCTGGAGACTACTGCGGCGGGGGGATTGCAGGGGTGGTCGCTTCTCAGTGATTGGTCGCTATTGTGTGCGTTCACGTTCATAGACGTGCCATCCCAGAATGTCAGTGAATCCCTTGCCTCCGGCCCAGTTCTCCAGGTTCGGGAGCTCTGTAAAGCTATAGTGGCCAATTCTCAACGGTTGGTACAATTCAAAGAACTCTAACATAATACTCACACGCCGATGGGCCTCATACAGGATGTCAGAACTCGCTGGAACTCCACCCTTGATATGCTTACTCAGGCATTGCGGCTACAGTCGTACATAGAACAATGGATTAGTCTGGCTACAACTGAAGGAAAGTATAGCCAGTTGTAGCTGAGTTAAGAGGAATAGGCCCAAGTTCAGGAGGCTGTTAGGGGCGAGCAGCGAGCTAGTGATCACGGTGATATCTGTCGGAATATCGATATATAGAGTACTCGAAGGCATAATCACTTGCTCGGGCCTAACTGGGTGCACAAGGTGCGAAGAATATCGCGAAGAATATAAACTGATTCATTCGATAAAGTAAAGTGAACCAAGCGATACAAGACTTCGCTCGAGTCTTAGAGAGCAATAACTAGATACAAGAAGTGTGCATATATATAGGAAAGCGGGGTTGACTTCAGGCCACACACCATCGGGTGGTGCCGGCCCGGTCTGCATAATCTCAGCCGTTACAGAGGCTACATTTTTTCTAAAACCGCTGTCTGATTATACACATGCTGTTTCTATCCACAACGCATTATTTATCTACAGCGATATTTTCGACTACATCGAAAAACAATGGAAACGAATACGCAAACTTCCAGCTAGTATGACATGAGCCCCAGGATATCTGAGCGTGACGAAAGGGTGTCACCTCATCTTGCAGAAGTATTATTCGAGAACGGAAAAACAATCTCTCATCTATAACCTAGTGACTATCTTGGATCCATCTAAGAAGTTGTCCTTGTACGGAAATATCTTGGAACAGGATCCTGCCATGAACCAGGAGGCTGTGGACTGCATACCATATACAGAATATTACCAGTAAGTATCCATTCCACAAATATTATGGAGTACATTCTATGACAATAGATTGCGTAGATGCGTGACAATGGTTAGGTCGTTTGCTAGGTTCGCTTTATGGGTAGAAGTGATCCTCAACGTAGATGTATGTACAGGCATGGGTGCGAGTACCTAGGTACCACTTTGTCGCATGCATACACACCAATGTTTGAGAGTACAAAACGTGATCGCCAGTCGTTTGCCTAACACACACATACCTATGCCCACAGCTCACAACAATGCTACATAAGTCCGCCGAACCAAAACTCATATGCTACGCACTCGAGGCGTACAGCGAGCCCACGTGATCTCCAAACTTACCCGACTGCTTGGCGCCCAGAACGTGCAAACAACAGGAAACAACTCTCCCGCAACAAACAGATCCTCGCCATCGCTCTCCACTACTGTCCATCACGACATATAGACTCCATGGCTCTGATTGCTGCAGGAGGATCCCGTACTTACTATTCCTTTATGACAGCCTCCTACACGCCCAAGACAGCAGAAGCTGACACGCACCGGCACCCCCGTGTGGAGCCATCAACTGCTATGCCCAACCCGTCGGCGCGTCCTGCTACACGTAGCATTCGCGTGACAGCAGCATTGGACGCACCCTCGACCCCTCCTCACAGCGATCACAGCGACTCTGATCCGCTGCTGCCATCCGCCTTACCAGCTTCAACTACAGTCCTTACACCAAACACTACCCCGATCAAATCAATATCTACCACTAGCCTACAATACCTATCTACGCCATGCTTAAGCTTGCGACCTCGCTGTATTGCCCTCAAACTTCACTTCCGATGCACCTTTTCCCTCCGCCACAGCCTAAACTACAACCTCCCCACAGTGTCTTGGATCTTACACCAGATCTTTTGCGCCGGCTGGCATATGACTCCTGCTCTGTGCATACTATCCCATGCACTCTAGGCGAATTTCTCAGCTGGCGTAGCCAATACTGCAACCTCCTAGAGAGCGAATCTGACAAAACTATTTCTAGCCTTTGGGAATATAGCGAGCGGAATGAATCATTCATTATCCGATGCATGCCTACACCCGTCCATGAGAGTTTCTGTAATTATGCATCATGGTTCATTCATGATGCTGTGCAGAAGTACACCAAATTAGATCCCGTACAAAGCGGAATTCTTGTACATACAAATACAGGTACATAAACCTCCCTATAGTTTAGCTCCAGAATAGTCTATTGTCTAATTCACGTCACTGTATAGGTATTAAAAGACTTGGTCCACAGCAATTCTCTCACCGGTGCCCGGATTTGTGCATCAGTGTTAAATCCACACAGCCAAAGATGTTTATCCGCGGGATAGTTGTAGAGGTCGAGTTCAGTCAGAGTCTCGCTTCTCTGCGTCAGAAGGCACTTGATTGGTTTGAGGATATATCGGATTTACATATGTGCATCCTAATCGATATTGCGGAACAGGCTCAGGAGCATATGGACTCTACAGGGAAGAAAATCTCCAAATCAAAGGCAAAAAAGCTCAAGAATGAGTGGCCAGATTGGCTCATACGCAATAATGACAATAACCGCAATGATGGCGATAGCAGTCACGACACTGGTGGAGCATTGACACTGGAGGAGGAAATAGACACTGGTGGAGCATTGACGCTGGAGGAGGAAATTATTCGGAGAATGGGAGGGAGAATGGTAGAGACGAAAACGGAGGGGCAGAAGGTGTTGATGGGAGTCACGGAGGATTTAAAAACGTGGTTGTTGGAGCAGGATGCACAGGGGGTATTGATTAGCGCATTGGTTGAGCCGATGGATGCGACTATATATGTCTATGCAAGAGCAGGCAATAACGAGGGGGAGAAACTTGATGGGGATAGTCAGAGTGGCGGCAGCGTCACTGCGCAGACATCAGCGAGTGATGCAGGGTGCAGAACGGGTGAAGAATATCCTGCTGGCAATGCTGACGACGTCAACGATAGCAGCACTAGCTCTGACAATAGCTTTGACCCTCCAAAGACATGTTCAGTCTCCGAGAGAGAAAGCACTTATCTCCCAATCTCCCTCATCTTCTCCGCCCCCTTCGTCGCATCCTCAAAACCGATCCCCCATTCCTCTCATGGGCAAACACATCTTGCCTTTACAATCGCCGAACTCTACGGTCCTCTCCCGGAGCCAACACCCAGCCGTATGAATAATAACCCCCCCCCTACCATCCCGTCAAGCCTCTTGGAGCTTATCCCACCTATGATCCGACCTCACGCACACAACACAATCGCCATTCCATTGGACAATCTAGCACAGTTGGTAATTGACGCAAGTGAGCAGCTGCGGGAGGAGCGCGCAATGTCGAGGGCGGTAACCATGGTAGAGTGGGAGTGGGCAAAGGTGTGGGAGGCAGTGATCAAGGCGAGATAGGGAGAGCAGAGGGGCAAACGCAAAAATGAGAGAGCCGAGAGGCTGGTAGAGAGACGAAAGAGGCAGGTACATAACCGGAATGTTGAAGTTCTCAGGACCCAGGAGGAGTAAAGGCATGCTCATTGAGACACTCGGGTTGGTGTGAGGGATCGGTTAGCTGGAGTTCGGTTAGCTGGAGTTCGCAAGGCATAGAATTCTCCAGCCGTTAATATCTTCTCTGCAATGGTCCTGTCATTGTAGATTTTCTTTTCTCTTATGTCCTGCTTTTTCCCGCTGGGTGTGGAGATCTCTCTCTAGTCTGGATACTCATGTACTTAGTCTATGTGATACGCTAGGCGCATACCTCATGCATCTGATCCTAACCGATAGATCCCCTCTCTCATTATTGACATTTGAATCTCTCTCTACTAGTACTTTTTGATGAACCAGACTCATGCCTTGAGTTTGGAATAATCTCACAAAGGCGTGTATGGGACTTGTATGCCTGAAATACGAAACTCTATGCAGGAAATTTCTAGAGGAGAATGCGTGATATTAGATATTGGTGACTTGTATTCCTAGAATGGGCAACGAAAGTACATGGGCGCGGGGGGAGTTGCGCTCTATGGGTCGGTGATTTTGCCAATAGGTCGGTCCTATTGCTAATGTTCATCATATTTCTAGTTGTTTATGTACACAAGAGATCAAGCTATTGGAGACAGTACTATCATGAACGTTTGCTGTGATGGCATCGCAGCCATGGCACTGTAGATATCAGAGCACTGGCAGTCATAATGTCGCAGGCTTGTCTATTCTCCTACCGGTTGCTGAAACTTCTGGATAATCCTGTAAAATTGGTTAGCTGTATTTGCAGATATCGCTGCCCCGGGCGGTGGGAATGCTCTCAACTATATCAACTGGACTTGCTCAGTCGCACGCAGGCATGGCAACCCTCCTACCCCTTGCCAGACTGTCTGGATAATTCTGTAAAATTGGTTAGCTGTGCTTGGAGATATCGCAGGCCTGGGAATACTCTCACCTATATCAACGGAACTAGTTTGATCGCACGCAGGCATGGTAATTATCCTGCCTCTTGCTGGAACGCCTGAATAATCCTGTAACAGCGGTCAGCTATGCTTGCACACATCGCAGGTCTGGCTTGATCTCACCTATATCAACTTAACTTGCCCTTTTGTCTGGAAAACCCAAGGTCGGTGGGGTGCGCGAAGCATGGTGATGTCTGTAATCTCTCAGAGCCAGGTTTTGCCGAGAGCTTGCTGACTCTTATGCCCAGTTTGTATCTCACTAAAACATGGTACGAGCGTGATACCTAAATATGTGACAGTTTTAGTTGGCAGCTCAGATCCAGTCCAGGCAGCCTGTAGCAAAAATTCCACTTAGAAAATTTAGAAGAGCATAGAATGAATGGACTCCAAAAAGAAGGGTTGTACAAATAAAATTGATTAATTCGCTACAGTGCTTCTTTTGGCTAGGCTGACAATCTGAACTACTAGATTGGGCTAGTACTTCCAAATTGGGTACTCCGGATATCATAAATTACAAGGGTGAACGCGGGTGACGGCTAGTAGGTAGGTATGGAGGATTGGTTGACGGGGAGATCATTACCATCACTGCCGCAGCCACTATAAGGAGAGGTGATTGATTCGATTTGATCGTGGTATGTATATCGTGACGATCATGACACCCTAGCGAGTATCCTTAGTGTAGGAGGAAGAGCACTTGCACTTCACAAAAAAGAATATGCCAAAATTGCTGCAGTTGCACTTGGCCATACAAGCCTTGAACATTGCTACCAAATCACTAGCAACTAACAGTACTAAATTTTTACACATTCTAAAAGACATTGGGCATAGGCAAAGAATACTTGGACAATCATTTAGAAATGCTTTAGGAATAGCTATCTTAATTACTCTTACCACCTATTAGGCTGTCAATCCAAGTTTCATCAGGAATAAAATGATGCTGAGATTCTCCAGAATACCAAAGGCAGCCCCAAGAGTGACCTAAATATTGTCCATTAAGCTCCTGTTGTATTTTTTCTACTGGCTTCATTGCCTACAAATAAGATTGGTCTCTATTCTCATCATATGTTCGCAAAAGTTCGGTTATTGCCTCTTTAACCCAGTTGCCTGAAAACCGTATCTCCATAGTGAAACAGCCGTTGTAGAGAGTCCAGAGACCACTCTACAGGGGACGTATAAGCACCAGATGACCGAGGCCTAGGAAAACGCTCATAAGGTAAGGGGCTTTGTTAGCGATGAATTTGATAGCCAGAGCTGGTCCAGAATATGCAAGGCAGCTACATGTTGCAGATTTTCAATTATAAGGTGTTTCGTTTTATGAAGGAAGTGAGAAAATTGAATCCTGATACTTGTGTCTGAATCTTGTCTTAATATTTTCCCAATCGCGATCGCCCTTAGTACCAGTTAATGGTTCACTCATTGCTAATACTTCTAGTACCAGTACAGCTGTGGTTACATTGATTATATTGTTAGCTGGTGGCCCACTCGTGAGCTTTACTCACTGTTTTATGTCTTCTTGCGGCCTCGTCATGATCAGTTTCACCCATATTGCAACTAAATGACCTTTTCCATATTCCCATAACCCCCATGTAGGGTTTAGATAGCGGACCCGGTTTCTGGATCTGCTCTGGCCTTGGGCCAGCAAAGCACATATGAAGAACTCAAAAGGTACAAACCTTGTTACGATTGCTGACGAACTGGCTCAATAGTACGAGAACGCTACTAAAGCTAGAAAAGGCCCAAACCGAAATATGAATTGAGACTATAACATAAAACTTAAAAGACCTCGGAGAATTTGAAGCATTTATGACCTTGCACCCTTTTAGGTGCTGCTGAAGGTCCAAAAGGAGAATTTAAAAGAACTTTGAACCAATTTCAGGGTAATTACCAACTGGCACAACAAGTTATAGGCTAAAGAAGGGGTTGGATAAGACCTCACGTATGGCCAGCTATCATGCTTGTGATTGTGGAAGGAGAATATTTACCCACGATAACTTAACTGTACATGGGTTGAGAGAAAATAATAAACACTGAAACGTGAAATCACGTTAGTTCCCAACTAAAACCATGAAACCTAAGCTAACCCCGCAAAAATAAATAAAAATAAAACATAAATAAACTATAAAGTGGAGAAATCTTCTCGCCTCACCTGGCTTCACACAGCTACATATGTATGGGATATCATAGATTTACTCTTTTGCGTCAGTAATGTGTCTCATGGTCGTCATGTCATGTTCAGCTATATATTGGAAAGGGTTCGTTACGACGGATCATCACTTGGGTAAGTATTCTATGATTAGAGATAGCTGGTTTGAGTTGTATTCAAGAGGATGTATAGGCATATAGATATTTCGCGATCAATTAATTAAGTTCAGCGAGTTCGCAGACTCAAGCCTCGTGTAATCTAAATGGGGAAGGCTTTAGGTAGTGAACGGCATGTGAATATGCGCATCTCCTCGAATCTTGTGCCTCTGTTGTCTCCCTTGTCACGCTGGTAGATGAATAGCGCCTTAAATACTTCAGCTGCTCTCTTTCTTTCCCAGGCCCAGATACAACTAGAACCAGCACTTTACGTATAGACCTGACCTCCTTCCTTGCTGGAAACAACAACTTCGAAGCACGCTTCGCTGCTGTTCCCGTATACAAAACCTCCACTGCCTGCATCATCACAACAGCCTTCTCCATATATCTATATTTATATATATGAACGAGTCTATTGAGAACGCCGGATTACGTGCTCTTCACCCGGCCCAGTATCTCGCCTTCATGAATCTCACGCAACCCTCACCGATCCTACCGGAGGGCCATGAGAGTCCTGACATGACAGACACCACCGGTATGCTTTCAGTGAATTTCAGCTTGCCAGTTCAAGAAGCTGAACCCCGAGCTCCAGGAGCTTTATATCCAGTCTTCTCAGGGCAAAATTCTGCCTACAACTTCCCGCAGACAAATTATGGCACCCAGCATCAGAGTATACATGCAGCGCAAGCCAGACTACATGCAGCGGATCCTAACGCTCCAGCGAATAGCCATTCAATCAGCGTGTCGTCTTCCGGATTTTTGCTTCCTCCGCAGATGCAAGGCTTCCAGATGCGCCCCTTCCAGATGGCATCTTCGAATCCCCAGATGCTATCTTCCCCGACCCAGATGCCAACCTTCAACCCCCAGATGCAACCCTCCCAGATGCTACCTTCCCCGAGTCTACCCATCCAGACGCCAACTTTGAACCCCCAAATTCAACCTTCCTGGATGCTTGTACCACTAGCCGTCAACTCCACTTCGAATCCGAACAACCCAATACCGGTGAATGCGGCTGCTTCTAGCGGCTCCCGGCCACAACTGCCTATCAATCCCATACGAGCGCACAGTTGGATTCCCAATGACCTACTCCTACAAACCTTTGGACCATGGCCAACCATGACAGCCTCAACCCTATTTGGGTATTACTCCGACATCAATGAACTTCTGCGAATAAGCAATCCAAACTGGCAAATGTGGACCACGCATACGGAGGATTGTTTCAGTAATGCATACAGCCTGCTTTGTTCATTTCACATGGCTTATGAATCAGACGACAAGACAGATATCTGGTTTAACAGCTGGCTCCGGCAGCAAATGACAGAGGTGGCTGATTGTCTTCGAAGCAAGATGATTGAACATTTTTGTTGCCGTGGCCATGGGAAGCTACATATGAAAGCGCTAGCCCGTGTATGTCCCCATAAGACTAATTGTGCAACTTACCGGCCAGGGCTTGAAGAGTGCTCATGGCGTGAGCAGTGGGATGTTGACATGTTGATTGGAAGCCAGCTCTACCGCAAGGCAAAGGCCGCAGAGAATCAACTCAAAGAGCGAGCACAGTTAGCACAGCACTTCAGAGACTGGAAGCTGGAAGATACACATGCGCGTCAACTTCAACGGGATATCTCGCTAGTAGAGAGGATTACATCCGATACACCCACTGCCCACCTGCAACATAAAGCCTATATACAGCAGCAAAACCAGAGAGAGGAAGAATTAAATGCACGGATTTTGCAATTAGGGAACGAATTGATAAAAAGAAGAAGGCAGAAGTTAGGAGGAGGGGCGGTGAGATTAGGGTGGGTAAAGGCTCATGTGGGGATCAGGGCCAATGAAGACGCTGACTCCCTCGCGAAGGAAGGAGCTGAGGAGTTCCCAGGAGACCCAGTGATCACGGAGGGGAGCTTAAAATAGGAGTGGGAAGGGAGGCGGAAGGAGGAGAGGAAGATGGCGGGGACGGGTGGAGGTAGGGTAGTAAAGAGGGAGAAGGAAGGCTCGGGTCAACTACGTCCACTGCAGGACCGGGAAAGGGAACCTTCAATCCTGGCGTGAAAAGCTGGATGATACAGCTGATCCCACATGCCGAACACGCAGAGTCAGGCAGGCATGTAGACCTGGTGTGCCCGCGTGGGGAGGAGATCGGCAGAAGGTGGAGCAGTTGGGAGGAGATGGACGAGCGGGGCAGGTGGGTGCAGGATGGAGGGAAAGAAACCACAGTGGATCTAGTTGAGACTTTCTTCTCCAACTTAGACCTTGCATGAGCGGCTGGCTCGTTTGAAGAGGAGGGCCGGTAGCGGGCGTGGCGGCGGAAGTTTTATATATACCGGGGAAGGGTCGGACAGGGCTGTGGTGGGGAGGAAGGGGTGATTTCTGTTATGATTTTCTTTGGTTCGGGAGGCTGGGCGTTGGTGCAATCCGTTGTTCCCTGGGCGTACCAAGGCTTTTAAGATGAGGGAACGTGGCCGTCTCATAGCCTTAGGCTCCATAGACGTACAGACTTCAAAAAAAGAAATAATAGCGCAGCAGGAGATGGAGGGATTGAGGCTGCCGTCGATACCTTTCAATAATCGGTCGTCTTTCCCAGCGAGCGGTGTATCTCAAATTTGATACGCCAGCACAGGTTGAGGCTCAGCCATAAATTCGGCAACCTGAAGGACAGCCTCCCGTGTGCAAATACTCGTTACCCCATGAATTGTTGCATGCTGAATGCGAGCTGCATACCTGGCTGAATTGAGGTACGGAGTTCAAGTGACCTATGGGATTTAGGAATACAATTCATGCAGCGTGCAACAATTCATGGGGGTAACGAGTACTCATATTCCCGATGGCAGACTCACATCGAGGACTGGGAATGGCGGATTTGGCACTACACTGGCGTACTAGGAGTTTCAAATTTTAGGCCTTATTTTAATTAATAAATTTCCTATTTATATATATAGATTAATTTATTTTAAAAACTCTTTTTTTATTTCTACTATTGGCGACTACATCGGCGTCATCGGCGTCATCTCTTTAACTTATTCAACATTCACGATATCTGATTGGTATATATGGGCTGGTACCGTTCTAAAAAAAACCGCTTTCGACCGGACAACCATAGCTGTTGATTGGGTTAGGTCTGATTGGAACAATTATCTCATCTCAGAAAGCTCCAAGAAAATATAATTAGATTACCATTACACGGCATATATTTTATAAACATAATACATACAAGCTCTACGCTTGTTAATGTATTGATTTATCACAAAGCCTTTTTCTTTTTTTTTTTTTTGAGTCTATACCTGCAATCGACCTGAGGTCATGTTATCACAAGGCTACTTCTCTACGGTCAGCTACACAACCCTACCAATCACCTAAAATTATTGCCTCATTCAGATCAATAGAGGCAGAACCAATAGAATATAGATAAGATAACCAAAACAAAGATGAAATCTCTAGAGTGAGTGAGTGGTAAAAGGACGCACTTACTGCCCTCGGGGATTCAATATATATAGAGGGTCGACTGTAAATTTACCGACAGTGAGTATGCAGTAGGTTGGAGAAAGAGTCATTAACTTGGATCACTACATTAGCCCATCAGCGGACAGATACCTATGCACAAAGGTACTGGAGAGTAGGGTACATTTGGTCCCTATTTTCTGGAAGAGCTGCGTAATTACTGGCATAAGCTAAACTATCAAGCATATGGTTATTGGAACTCGACTTTGGGCTTCGTAACTGAGGGGTTGAAACCGATCTTGCGTCTGCTGCTTGTTGTTTACTGTTTTGTTCCCTGTGCTGAGCTAATTAAATTGAAAATTCAGTGAAAAGGGAGTATACCCCCTTATCATGTATTAATAAGTCGCTCTGTGGATTTTGAAGCGACTCAATGTGAGAATCAAAGATCCCAGCTGGTGACACTTCCCGAAGGGGGAGACCTACTTGCCGCAGTAATTGGCGTTAAATTGCACTATGCCTGTCTACTTTAATCTAGTACATATGTACTGTACATGCATATATAACCCCGTCGGACAGACTGAGTTTAGGGTAATGATAAATTCTTTCGCTGAAAGGTGGGATGTTTTGTTATATACTAAGTATTATAGTAGCAGAATAGATGTAACTGTAGGTACTTTAGGTCAATGCATGCATGTATGCATGTAGGTACATAGTGTATACCAGTAGGTAGCTTCATCTGAGGGTTCAGGGTAACTCATAAAAAGCTATGCGACAGAGTGCGGATGGGGTCAACTAAAGACAATCTCAGAGGGGTTTTTGAGTGTTGAAAAGTATTTTGTTTGATTAGTACCTAATGTAATACATGGAAGTGCTATATCCAACTCACTAGACTTTCCATTTAGTGAGACGAGATTGTTGAACTCTATCAAGACTTTGGACTGGAGGTGTGCGAGGTTTTCCATGTTTTTAATTTAATACTCCAAGCTCATAATAAATGCTCAACTTCTCCCGTAAATTCTCAAACATTATCAGATCGTAAAAGATTAGATGAGCTATAAAGCTGAATCTATAATGACATTGCAGATGTAACAAAACTCCGATTAAGAATATTACTTTCATATTACTTATACTAATGAGTTTAACTTGCCATTTTATCTTCTAATGGAACAACCACGTACCATATGGTCTTTTAAATAACTGATCTATTTATATTTTCTATTAGGCTCATGGAGCATATCAATTAGATCAACTTGAACCCGTTCAGTGTGTCTATATATTTATATATTCAATATATATCCTTCTTAAGCTTGAGGCTAGTTTGGGTAGAAAAAGCGTTTGGTTTAAAATCTTTTTACAGTTAAACTACAGTAGATACTCTTTGTGGGGGATCGATGAACGCTCTAGATAACGAGGTCATATTTTCATATATAAAAATATCCCTATAGATAAGAGTTTATTTGGGTATGCATATGCTAGCAAATTGTGAATGCGGTGGATGGACGGCGATTAGATCCTTCGTTTGTTTTGAGCTAGTAGCTCCTTGGTCCCTCTCGAAATGAGATCTCTGGTAGTTGTCTCATGGTGGCCCCCAAATAAGATCCAAATTAGCCCCATTTCATATGTAAGTACTGATGCGGTACCACTCAGGTGTGACATACCTGTTCAGGTCAAACTGTACAATAAGGATAAAATTATTTACATGAAATGTAACAAAAAAATGGTGGTGAGGGTACCTCTTGATCTAACCCTCATGCTCCTATCTACCTCGCGTACTTTTCCGTGGTAATCCCATTCATAGATTTCTTGCACCAAAGTGATTGAGAGGGCCGATAGAGGTGAGGTGATCGGCCGTACTCGGAAGCGTAACGACCTTATACTTAAGGAACAGAGGTACTTTTGGCAGCAATATCTCCGGTTATGGAATATACATACTTGGAACCGGAAAGCATTCCCCTCTTTATTCGGCAATTTAAATCCCTCCACAAGCAATCATTGCGTAGTAAATTTGCCTAACCTTTTATAGAAGCTTAGCTTGATAGTCAGAATTATCGTGAACTGGATTTACCCTGCTTCGAGTACATTAAATGATTCAGCGAAAATTGGGCTATCTCGCTACTGAAGATTAATGCTCTAAGAGCCATAGATTTTTTTTTAGTCAATTAGCAAAGTTGGCAACACCCAACCAGTCTAATGCCTCACTAGGGTTGGTGCCGTGCTAATTGCTAGGCGCGAGCTAGCAGTTGCGCTTTAAGGGATGTCCTAAATAGGCAGTGTCCTGCTAGCGTGTGAATAGCCTAATTTAGTAGGCAGTTGTGGAATCATCATGGAATACTTTCGTGGCATAACTCTGGAGTAACTTCAGATTAAAATTTAGCAACAGTTTCTTTCTTTACAGGGACCGGGAATGGTTCCCGGAATGCTGAATTATGTTTGGCCGGTTCACAGGTCATTACCCGGGGCTTGGCCCGATGCTATTTCAGAATTGTCTCTATGGGAGTAAGTGGTAGAGGTGAGGCGAGAGAAAATGCACTTGGTTAGAGTACGCATCCGCATATGATGAGCCTTATCTCTCGCTATATGATGTTGAGAAATGAGAATCTATTAAGTGGTTAATCACTATTGTAATGATGCGGTAGGGCCCTAAGACCGGACGGTTTCCCTTTTGAAGTGCGTTCTGAAAAGGAATTCTTGCTAGATTTATGGAATTAATTAGTCTGGTTGGCACGGAATTAATGTAGAATTATTCCCCTTAATGCAGCATTGTTAGTACTTGCTCGTTGCGTATGGGCATGCTGGTAGCTAAGGTAGACGGCGGAAGACTGTTATTTTGAACAGAGTAACTAGCTCATGAGATTGTATAGAGTTTCGTGATGATGCATACGTACAGGTAAATTGTTACTAGATGCCCCTGCAGACCTACTTTTTTTTTTTTTTTGTAGTCTATACCCGCTATCGACTTAAGGTCATGACGGGGCGCGGAGCCTCCCCTAAAAAGGACCGGCCTGTGCTTTCGGAGCAAGAAGCGGAAGCTACGTACAACTGTATCCCGCCAACGTAATCAAACTTTGAAAGATCCAATCACCAACCCGAGTACGAACCCGAGTCTGAATCTGCAACTCTAACCTCCGGCCTCTTCTTTCCTCTGTCAACATCATATACCTCTACAGGCAGCAGCGTCCTTGAATCTTCATTCCCAATTGACCACCCTGTACATGAAAAGAGACCGGACTATTAAGGAAAATGACTACCGAGCTGGTAGACTTGCCCATTCTCCTATGCCCTCCCAGGAGAGAACGTACCCCAACAATCCCCCGCATTCCTGTCTTCTTCACATCCTGTATAGTATCTGCCATGGATATCTGGCAAGGTGTTCCATGCACAGCAAATGCCTTAGAGTCAATGTACTCATCGTCAACCTCGACTGGCTTTGCCGGCTTCTTGAATTTAGCAGCTGGGGTTTTGCTGCCTTGGATCCTACTTGGCGTTTGGTGGGCTTTTTTTGGTGACGGGAGGTGTCACCGGGGCCTCGTCCTTCATTACCTCTTCCACCTCCTTCCCATAATCGGATACGTCTTCATATGGAGAAAACCTTCCTTCATCGAGCATCTCCACATCTTCCTGAATCTTGTTTTTGGCCGGTGGTGTATCACCTGCCGGCCTGCTGTCCTTAGCCCTCTCTTTTCTTTTTCCCATCCCTTTACTCCTCTCCTTACTCTCCTTCTTCTCCCTCTTCTTCTCTATTGCCTCTTCCAGTACTTCAGCCACCTCCACCTCCTCTGTCTCGATAGAAATTGACTGGATTGAAGCGTCCTCCATCTCCATTGATGCTTGAATCCCTTTGTCTGTCACATCCATCTTCACCTCAACCTGTTGCTTCAATTGAGTTATTAAAGCTCTAGCCTCTTTCAACTCAAACTGAACTCCGAGTAACTCATTGAGCAACGGTGTATATTCCTTGCTGTATTTATCTGCATACCCTCTCTCTCTTATAACCTCCTCTTCCAACTCCCTTATTCGTTAGCGTTCAGCGATGCGGCTCATCTTCTCTACCTTCTTCCGAACCGCAGCTAAAAGGGTGTTTCTTCCCTGACTTTATAGATATAGAGGTATGCCTGAAGTTAACAATTGCATTTCGGCCATCGATCATTCAGCTCCTGCCGCAAGATCGAATGTTCTTGTGAGGATCGACCGCAAAAGCTTATAGTGCCATTCAGAAAGTATCCAGATGCATAAAAGAGGCCGCGATTAGATGCAGGCTGGCTCAGATGCATAAAAGAGGCCGCGATTAGATGCAGGCTGGCTGCGGCTCTTCTGTATAAGGGCTACGTGTGGTTAACATGATAACCAATGGAGCGTATTCTGTGCAAGAGTGGGGTAAGAACGGATTATGCAGAAGTGGGGTAAGAACGGCATTAGAAGTCTGTTGTTCAAACTGCCTTAAGCAGAACGTTTACAACACAATGTCAGATAATATGGCTCCAGTGTCTAGCGGAATGTCGAACTTGGAAAAAGGAAAGA
This sequence comes from Terfezia boudieri ATCC MYA-4762, assembly GCA_003788615.2. Taxonomy (NCBI): domain Eukaryota; kingdom Fungi; phylum Ascomycota; class Pezizomycetes; order Pezizales; family Pezizaceae; genus Terfezia; species Terfezia boudieri. The sequence continues at coordinate 861,942 of ML121544.1, forward strand.
ATTCTCGCATATCACGATTGCCAACTGAAATTTCGAGAGCAATTGGTAGGCCATGGCAAACAGTAAAGGACTTCCTTGCGAAGCATGCAACTTGAGGGACCTATGAAAATATACCTAGATCTGGACTCTAAATTTAAGTCTCCAGACCTCAATCCCATTGAGCATGTATGGGTTGAGCTCAAGCGCCGTCTTTATCAGAAGTATCCGGATATTCTACAAACTCCTGGTGCACCAGAAGCAGTGAAGCGGAGATATGTGGAAATCTCACCACTACTATAGTAGCTAATATTTACTGCCCTCTGCTCTCAGATTAGCAGCCTGATTGGAGGATATTTGGAATGAGATTCCGGCATCGGTTTTTAAGTCTCTATACCAAGCTATTCCGCGTAGAGTCGCAGCTGTTATTAAGGTAAATGGATTATATACTAAATATTAGTTGCAGAGGAGGCAACTTCTGTATATTCAACTTGATGTCAATCATTTCCATATGCAGGATAGGTAGCCACGGCCAGCTTGCATGCGGCCAAGGCCTGGCAGCGCCCTAATTTATACATTCCGGATACTTTCTGAATGGCTCTGGTTGGCACTTGCCTGTATATTCGCCTGCAACCTGCTGAAATCCGGTCTCCGAGCCAGAGCCCCGCCTCAGAGATTTGGGACCGCTGAGCACATGAAGAACTTAAATACGACACTTCTTCCTCTCCTCCGAGGCCTCCAACCACGATACTTCCCCGCAATCACGTGATCACATTCCCGACCAACATACGTTTTGCACATCATTCGCATGTTCTAATTTTGACAATCCAATGAGTAAGAATATATTTGCATTTGTGCTTGCTGATGCATAGAGATCTGATTTTACTTGACTTAGGGCCCAGAACAATTTTCTTGAGCAGCGACGTATTCAAGATTGTCCTCAAAGATGCAATCTCGGAATCTCAGGACTCGCCAAGCCTTACAGCAACAAAATCTGGCTCTGGGAATCCTGAATACTTCATTCACAAGACCCTCCTTTCCTCTCTGTCTACGGAACTTGATAAGCACGTCAATAATGATATGAAAGAGGGCAGGGAGAATTTGATTGAGCTGGGTGAAGTAGATGAACCTACTATTGAGGCATTCCTAGAGTGGGCATATTTTCAAGACTACCAACCGTAAGTTGTTGCTCCAGGCGGCAATATGTCATCCTTGATTTATTCATGCTGAGTGACTACATCATAGTGCTATCCTGGCTCCCAAAAGCGCTGCTGCATTGCCATACCATACCAAGATTTATGTCCTAGCAGATCGTTTCAACATTACCCTCCTCAAAGACCTTGTATTCTCGAAGATTACGGCCCTGCTCACAGAACTTGGAATGGTGGCCGAGCGTCCGGATCTCGTGGCGATGGTAACTGCAGTAACATATGCATATGACAACCTTCTTGTCCATTCGGGAAAACCTAGTGTCAGTAGCTCCACTCTGGAGCGGCTATTACGATACTTCACTCAGTATATCTCTTGGGCTCTGGATGCATTCCGGTCCAATGATGAGTTCAAAAAGTTGCTAGCCAGCAATTCCGACTTTGCGGAAGCACTCTTTGTGAGTTGCAACCCTGCATTGAAGCCGCCATGGATCATGGATGTTGTTAGTCCGGTTGGCGCGTATGTTGTAACGAGGCTTGAGGGGATTAAGGAGACCAGGGGGTACGAGGGGGCCCAACCAGACTACGGGGACAAACCAGACTACGAGGGGGCCCAACCAGACTACGGGGACAAACCAGACTACGAGGGGGCCCAACCAGACTACGGGGACAAACCAGACTACGAGGGGGCCCAACCAGACTACGGGGACAAACCAGACTACGGGGACAAACCAGACTATACCTATCTTTAGCTTGTACATAGCTACAACTGCACACCCTTTCCAAAACATCTGTTTGCTCCGACTTCTACAACTAACTTTATCACAACCGAAGTGCACGAGAATTCGCTCAATCTCAACATAAACCGTACCGACACCTCCATATCTCTAACATCATTCATTACATTGTCGCAGAAATAATGGATTGGACACTTGTTTTGTTTACGGTGTGCGAGCATCGGTAATAAGGTAATCCCACAACGCGAGTGCCTTTGTTCACTATAAAAAGTCATCTGGTATAAACAGGTTCTCTTAAAGGAACAGCAGGTTTTACGCGAAGAATAAGGAGAAATCTCTGGGGAATCTTCTGGCGTGCTCTCTTAAGTAATGAAGTTTCAGCAATATATGTTCTGGGCCGCTCGCGGGCATCGGCCGCCCGCGGGCAGCATACCCACTGTGCCGGCCGCGGGCAATTAATATAATTCCTCAATTTGGTAAATCTCAATCGTACAAAACATTCTGCGACATTGAAAAAACACCCTAAGAAGTTATTTTGACCGCCCTATCTACATCATATACTCTTCCTGTTGTTTAGTGGGAGACGGCAGACATTAAACAAGGGAGGATTCTGGAAAAACTACCTCAAGCCCTTCAGATGGTGAAGTACATGCTGGTGACGTTAACATCAATGGGTATTTGGAAATTAGTTTCTTATCCGCGGGATTCAGGTAAGGTACAAAGCGGTACTTTCTTAATCGCGGGTCCCTTTTATATGTAGATTGCTAAGGTACTCCAAATTCTGGATTTTAAACCAAAACGAAGCAGATTCTACCTAGAGTTATGCAACAGGTAGATGCTATTTTACAGCGTTGCCGGAGATCAAATGGCACAATGCTACAACATCATATTTTTGCAGTTGTGATATTGCCAAACCCGATAACCTTTACCAACTACTGACCTTAGTTACAGGCTTAGAGAATGATATTTTAGATACTCTAACCGCTCGGTAAACCATAGTTCACCAGGCATCTATAACTACCGGTGTTGGGAAAACTTCTACTCAAATTGTTGTCGCCGATACTTTAAGAATAGTCTGAAATGCTTAATTTATTGCCATACGAAAGTATTAACAGATCATGACTATATTGCTCTAGCGGGGGTCTAATCGACTGGGAAATCAATGAATCTTTTGCAGTCGCTGGGAAATTATCAATTCTGTTTTTTTTCTAGTAAATCAGTACTCGTAAACCTTTATCAATACACCAAATTGAGTAATTGTTTAAATTGCCCGCGGCTGTGCTGCCCGCGAGCGGCCCAGAACATATACTCTTTTCACCCAAATAAGTCACTGAACGGGAAATGCTCGTAATATCTCTATTAGCTGAGCCTACACGAGTCTATTATATCAATCAGTTATCTGACAATTGGGTTAAGGAGCCAGGGAAAACAGGGTCCCGCTTCTTTACTCGATTGTTGGATATTTATCTTATTTTCAGGGTTACAAACCTCGAAGACCTCCGGTATCTCAGTCACATGTTTCTATTATACTACTCGCTTTATAACGGGTTTTCATAGTTTGTTGGAGTTTTCATACAGTTTAGGACAAGAGCTACCGGTATCTTTGATTTTCGTTTATAGCGATAGAGAATGAGAACTACTTAATTATCGTGCTGGATTGCACTCTCTTCTACAACCCACTTGAGCCCCTCTCATGATTCAGTCAACACGAATGTTTCCTAGTTACGAGTATACGGAAACACAGCCTTAAGCGGCGACATATATAGTAATTAAGTATAAAGATCGTAGTAGTGGCAGTTATGGTGTAGAGAGCATCAGACATATTATCATTTTGGAATGGCATTCGCGTTGATGTGAGATGTGGTTCCTATTCGAATTTGTGCTCGTGTCGCGTATACTATTAATCAGTCCCTAGACAAAAGTCTTGGTAAAACATATGATCGGCAGCAACGAAGAGCCTCACACGCGATCCTCCACTATATCAAAAGTTCAATCCTTGATATTCTTCAGGAAACATGAGGGCAGGTCTTTATTAGAGAGATCATCTAAGGTAGCTTATTTCCCTACATGACCTTAGGTCGATCGCGGTACGGAAAAAAAAAAAAAGGTGGCTTATTGCTCACGCCTTTCATCCCCCACCCTCGAAGCTATACAGTGTCCTAGCTACTAGCATTGTCTTAGATACTCCTACTCCTCTCCTCTGCAAGCTCTCTTGAGTGGTTGCAATTGCGATTTGTAATTCAAGCCTGATCAGAAAAACCTGGTTTATGACTATTAATCTTACCACAGGGAGGTTACTAAATACATGGATATTGCTTCCCATGCTCATACTCTTCAGGATGGCAAAAGCAGAAAAAGCACAAAGTATGTTGGTGAAGCGCGAGTTCTAATATATAAGTACATTAATAATGAGATTAAAAAGAATGCAATAGCAGCAGCAGCCAAGCTTAAAAGGCAGCAGGTAGCAGTGAGGATTGCTGAAGAGAAGAAGGCTACCAAAGCGGCCCTTAACAAGTAGTTGAAGGCTAATCTTCAACGGTATTAGGAGGTTGAGGTACCAGCATGGCAAGCAAAATATACGGAGATTGATGATGGCTTGGGCGATTGTGAAAGCTGCCACTAAGGGGTTAAGATGTCAAGATGCATTTGGAAAAACCCTTCCACTCCCCCTAACTAAAAAAACCTCTTAAACCTAAAGACAGGGGTAATAGAGGTGGCGATTTTTTCTGTTGTGATTGAGAATGATCTGGAAGACCGGGCGGAAGAGGAGGCTGAGATAGACACAGATTGGGAAAATTTAGTGGATTCTATGAGAACCCTCGATATTGGCTATATTGCAGTGGTTAGTGCCCCTATCTACCAACCTGCGGTTTGTCTATTGTGAGGAGTTTCCTCTGTAAATTGATCTAACATAAATCTAAATGCATGGTTGAGGCCTTATAATAGCATAAGTATATCGGCAGCATATTCGGCATATAGGAAGGGGGTGGAAGGGCAAAGGGGAGGTTTATTGTGGATTTCGGGAGGTGCATTGTAAGGGGAGGGTATTGAGTCTTATGTTCATTTTGGTGGAATGCGAGAGTAACCATATTGTAGAGCGTACTTGTTTCTGTGGGGTATTTTGTTGCAGGGGCGCCTGCAAGACATGTTTCACAAGAGGGTGGCTGCTCACTAGTGGTAGGTACCTTGATGTTTGATCATCCGCCTAATCACATGCAGGCCATGCGAAACAGATGCATGCCATGTTTCTTCCTGACTTGTAGACGCCACTGCGTATACACAGATTATTCTAGATACAGAGATGTGCCTAATGTTAACTATTGCTTTCTGGCCGTAGATCCTTTAGTTCCCTCCACCTTGATGTCCCACTGGCATCGGAATTTCCGCCATACGCTAGCCCAAATTTACACCAAATATTATCAGTAAATAGCTGAGGCTCCAGCAGATTTTGATTCCAATGTAGCACCATATCTCCGGTTGAAATCCGAAATCTATTCTGGTGCTTCAGTTGTATGGCAAGTTGGGCCCCGGGCTTCAGCAGGCAGCAAATCATGCTGGGATTAGATGTTCCCCTTGAAGGAGTTGTAATTCAAAGCTAGCATACTTTGAATGGCCAAAAACTCTTTTATATTTCTTTAAATTTCTATCTTTTTTTTTTTTTTTTTTTTTTGTTAGTTAATAAAAAAAAAGTCTATACACGGCGATCGAATGACGGGTCTATCCTGGAATAGGAAAATTACCACAGGGCAAAACATCCGGTGCCACTCCAACCTTGCATTGTACTGTACGCTCAGTGTTATCTTGTTTTGTATCAGAGATTGTCCGATGTACTCACCTCATAGGGCACCGGATCGACTGTACTTGTGAGGATCGACCCCAAAGATGTACGTATTCGCTACACCCTCTGCTCAAATGATGTAATTCACACGTCTGAATCTAGATCTCATCTCATTCGGGTCCATCTGACAAGATCACTAAGACTTAAATTCGATTGTTCCTCCTCTTCTCCCCTGCCTCCAAGATGCTTCCTCGTAATCACGTGACTACACCCACTCCCCAAGACGTTTTTAATTTTGACAATCCAATGGGTAAGAATAAACACTGATTCGGATTACAATGGAACTGCACAGATTATGTTGAAACATATATCTGATTTTATTTTGTTTTAGGTACCAGAACATTTTTCTTGCACAGTGATGTTTTCAAAATTGTACTCAAAGATGCAACCCCAGAGCCTCAGGAACCCCCAAGCCTTACAGAAGGCACTAGTATTCCTACAAAACCTGGCCCTAGGCGTCCTGAATACTTCATTCACAAGACCCTCCTTTCCTCTCTATCCACGGAGCTTCATAAGCATGTCAACAATGATATGAAAGAAGGCAAGGAGAAGTTGATTGAGCTGGGTGAAGTAGATGAACCTACTGTTGAGGCATTCCTAGAGTGGGCATATTTTCAAGACTATCAACCGTAAGTTGCTGCTCCAGGTAGCAACAAGCCTGGTTCGCCATACTTGAGATATTCATACTGAATGGTTACATCACAGCACTAGCCCGCTTCCAAAAAGCTCCGCTGCGTTGTCATACCATACAAAGATTTATGTCCTAGCAGATCGTTTCAATATTCCCCTCCTCAAAGACCTTGCATTCTCGAAGATTACGGCCCTGCTGGCAGAACTTGGAATGGTCGCCGAGCATACGGATCTTGTGGCGATAGTTGCTGCAGTAAAATATGCATATGAAAACCTTCTGACGAACGTTAGCTCCAGTGGAGCCCCTCTAGAGCGGCTATTACGATACTTCATTCAGTATATCTCTTGGGCTCTAGATGCCTTCCGGTCCAATGATGAATTCAAAAAGCTGCTAGCCGGCAATTCCGACTTTGCGGAAGCACTTGTTGTGAGTTGCAACCCTGCATTGACGCCACCATGGATCATTGTGGACGGGTCAAACTCGGAAGCGGCTAGTAAGGACACTGAAAAAATTATGTTCACTACTTCGACAGACAGCAACCACATCTTATATAGGAAATGCAGCTGTGGCTATACCGGCGTGATGGGCGTTCAGTGTGCCTCGTGTACCAGGTTTGACGATCAAGTTGGCACGAAAGTCGAATTCCATGGGACGCTGCTGGGAACTTTTGGGGTGAGCAGAATAACAGGGACACAGACGAATTTTCAGTATACTTGTAAATGGTGTCAGGTGACAGAACTTTACAATACAAGCGCACGGGTGTATTACACAAACAGGGGGAATTACACTGCCCAATCATGTTTAGGTTCTCTGTGGTGCCCAAAGTGTCACTCACGGGGTTACAATACGGGTTCTGGTATTATAAGTTTTGCCTAATTTCGAGGTAACGATAGGTCCTCTGTGTTTTGGGGTGGGCTTGGTGATTCTTCCTGGAACGCTGTGGGCCTTGGGTTTTTTCTATTTTGATGTATAGTATAGTGAAGCCTTCATAACGTGCGAGTGTACCTAACCACTGCCCAATATAATCTGCACCATTTGCCCCTAGAACGAAGTCTCGTTGAAATGCTACTTTAGCACGCCTCTGAAGACAGCAAGACTGGGTGGAATTCAAGAATATGGCACAGTTGGGAATAGCGTTTATGTTGCAACTGCGCAGTGCCGTCATCTTCGACAATGCAAGGCTTTTGAGGAGGGGAATATTAAAAAGATCTGCTAAGACATAAATCTTGGTATGGTATTTTTTTTTGCAATGCAGCAGTGCTTCAGTGGGTGCCAGGATAGCACTGTGGTAATAAGCCTAGAGCAACAACTTACGGTTGGTAGTCTTGAAAATATCCAGGAATGCCTCACAGGGTTCATCTACTTCACCCAGTTCAATCAACTTCTTCCTCCCTGTTTCATATCATTGTTGACGTGCTTATGAAACTCCGTGGACAAAGAGGAAAGGAGGGTCTTGTGAATGAAGTATTCCGGATGCCCAGAGTCGGATTTTGTAGAGGCTCCGCCTGCAAGTCCTAAATTCCTCGATTGCATCCTTTGAGAACAATCTTCAGAAGGTTCGCTGCGCAAGAAAAATGATCCGGGGCCTAAGTCAAGTAAAATCATATCTCTATGTATACAATTGCAAACAGTCTTACTCATTGGATTGTAAAAAATTAGAACATGCGAATGATGTTGAGATTGGACCACATGATTATTGTGGGGAAGTGGAAGGTATTCTTATTTTGCCCAACCGAAGGACCGATGGCCAATAAGCGAAAATTAGGGGTATTCAAAGTTAACTTTATACGCCGTATATTTCGAATATCTTGGCAACCGAAAAAACACTCGATTTTCGTTTTTGCGAAAATCGCCACACAACCATTTATCCATGGTTTGACCATGGAAAAACCGTATATACGACCGAATAACCCCGAATAAAGGGAAAACTTTGGGAAATTTATTCACTCCACGCCAAGGCCCACAAAATCCCTGAAGGTCTCGTGACTTTGGAATACGCTAAGAGGTCCCCATGAGAACTTATGAATTTACTAAGACGGATCTCTTGTCACAACCCTGTCAACACACGACCTTGATAGCTATAGCCAAAGACTCATGCCTCATGTCAGTAACAAACGGAAGTTGGTGACATGGTACCGAGAAGGTTTAAAGGCAGCAGCTGACGATGCAGGCCAGGAAGAGATGGTTAAGGCCATAGATGAAGCATTTGAGGGGCTAATAAAGGAGATCGGGGATGGACTTTCTGGAGGCTTAACTCACTTTTGCACTAGCCCCTCCCCAGATACCGCATCCACTGGTGAGGGAAGCGCTTCAAGCTGATCACGCTAATAATTTTACTATCCTATAAAGGAAAAGCAGCAGCTTAAATATCTAGCTGTTTTGAGAGGTAGCAATGGCGCTCGTCATGACGAGCCAAACATAATATCAGCGTGAATACCACATCCTACATCAACGCGAATACCATTCCAAAAGAATATGTTCTGATGTTCTCTACACCAATACTACACTATACCATTCAACCTTATACTATACTTGGTTTCTATATTCCCATATTCTTAAGTAGGAAAACACTCGTGCTTGACTGATCATGAGAAGGGCTATGTGGATTGTAGAAGAGAGTTAATTCAGCGCCATAAGCCAGCCACTATCGCCTATAAACGAAAACGATGAAAGATAGCACATATCCTAAACTGATGGAAACCCCAACCATACTATGAAAACCCGTTATAAAGTGAGTCGTAATTTTCTGATAATAGCAACATGTGACTGAATTACCGGAGGTCATTGAGGCTTTGAGGTTGGTAGAGCTTGAAGGAACGGGCGAAATAAGCGAGACTCTGGCTTCTTAACCCAGTCGTCAGATAACTGATTAATAAAATAGACTCGTGTAGGCTCAGCTAATAGAGCTGCTACGAGTGTTTCCCGTTCAGTGACTTTTTTTGCGAAAGCGTGAAAAGAGTATAATGCTAAATCTTCATTGCTTAAGAGAGCGTGCCAGAAGATTTCCCAAAGACTGCATCCTTATTCTTCGTGTAAAAATGGATTCCGTAAAAACTGCTGTTCCTTTGTAAGAGAAATTAAGAGAAAGTAACAAATCGCATTTTCTTTTACTAGTAGGATTACCTTCTTAATTCCGACGCTCCCACACGATAAACAAACAAAGCAAGCGTCCAAGCCACCTATTTTTCTGATATTAGAAGAGTGTGATACATAGGAGGTATCTGCACGGTTTAGGTTGTGCTTGAGTGAATTCTGGTGCACTTCGGCTGTGAGGACTCTGGAGCGATTACAGCAAAAGTATAGTTGTAGAAGTAATGGATCGGGTGGGCGTAAATTATGGTTGGAGCAAACATTGGTGGTTATGGGAATTGTACGGATAGCCTATGCACAGGAGATACCGTAACTCGCCATGACAAGCCATGACTAGTCTAGATCGAGACTAGCCATGACGCCCCTTTCTGCATCCCAAATCAGCAAGACACCAGCTGCTTCCTTTCCTCTATAGGATGGTGAGACTTTTAGCGTGATCAGCTTGAAGCGCTTCCCTCTTGGATTGGTGCTCCAAACCCGCTCCAACGGTCGGCAGCTCACGCTTACAAAGGCCACCACCACCACATAATCGCAAGACGCGGTGAGTTACTGAGACGCGGTGAGTTACCGTGACGCATGACATGGGATGAGTTAGGCTAATTTGGGTTACAGATGGGTCGAAAGCCGTCCGTGATAGCAGCAACCACCGCGGCATTAGAAACCATTCGATTATCAAATGCTTATCGCTAACTTGTGGCATGTGAGTTATGATCCTCAACCGTCGTGTAGGCGCTATTATGTAGTCTGGTTGGCACAGGCGCTATGTTGTTGTTATGTTGATAAAAGCTGTGTACCTCTCTAGTCTGGTTGGCACAACACCCTCGAAAGAGGGTCTGGCCCAAACTTATTTTTGGGTAACCAGACTAATTTTTGGGAGGCGAAACTGGCGTCTTGGCTTTTAGTATGCAACTAATCACCAAACATAAACTCTGGTGTGAAACATTTATTTTGGTATGCAGGCTACTTATTTATGAGTGGAGGGTATTCAAACTTGATTATTTAATTCAAAAAAATCGGTCAGAATGTCGTTTTTTTAAAACCCGTTCAGATCGGTTTGAACGGTCTGGGCGCCTTAAAAAGTTAACGAGAATTCCTCGTTAAAGTCGTTATAAATGGCGTTTAAACGACCGTTCAGGGGTGCTTTTAAACGATGCTCGTTATGACGCAAGTTGAACCCCGGGTGACGCCAAGTGGGGGTGGGGTGGGTGACGCTCAGGTGATGTGACGATTATGTGCTGTCATGTGATATCAGCAGGGTGTTGTCATGTGATGTCGGGTATGACGTGATCCCGACAGTTGTTTCGGCTGTCATTAACACAACAAAATCTCAACAAGCAATAGCAACAAGCATGCCTCGCAAAAAGCCAACGCAAGTTCCTGATAGAGTGGTTCCTGGAAGGTATCTAGAAAGACAAGTACCACCTACAGGCAGAGTCCTTCCAGAGTTTCCTGCCATGAGGTTTCTAAATATCTAGCTTATTAAGCCTGCCTTGCTCGCCACGAGTTTCTATATAAAACAAAGAGCAAGAGTGACATGTGTCAAATGAATTGCTTGACCGAATTGCAGATGCAGTGTAATGATGTCATGTGCATATGTTCATGCGTGCTTCATAAGGATGTGAATATGTTCTTATGTGGGACCGCCACTACTTATGAGCATATGTATATGAGACATCAGTACTTGTTACATTTGATGCAGTTTTGCCAAGTGGCTGATATTATGCAGGGGTCGGCGCCACCCGATGGAGGTAGGCCTGGCTTTCCTATGAATATATACACGCACATCCTGTATCTAGTTGTTGTTCTCTAAGACTCGAGCGAAGTCTTGTATCACTGGGTTACTTTTACTTTATCGAATGAATCAGTCTATATTCTTCGAGATATTCTTCGCATCGAGCCTAGTGATTTTGCCCTTGTAGGCCCCAAATACCGATATTCCGACAGATATCACCGTGATCACTAGCTCGCCCCTTCATACTTGTATTGGGCCAATTCCTGGGTAGGACAGAATAGAACCATCTTTATATAATCAAGAATAGTCACTTTCTGAGCTAAATTTATCTGAGGCCAGCCCTTTGGGTGGACAGGCCAGACGGTTAGTCACACTGGTCCATATGATAGAACACATTCACTTTATCCGACGGTCGCTTAACTGTCCTCCCCATCCCGTAACCCCTCAAGGATATACGTAGCCTCCCAAAAGTCAGCCTCGCCCCGCTATCCCGAGCAATTCGCCAATATCACAATAGAACCACCATCTCCAACCAAACATCCCAGTCTCTTGTAGCTCGCCCATCCGCCTCCACACCCTCCGCCCACTGAACAATCGGACCCCAAACCTTGCTCCCCTTCAGGCTGCTCCACAAGTCCAATAACCTTCTCTGCTCCTTAGTATTCACTTTCTCTATAAGATGATATGCGTATCGTTGGAATGTAAACGGAAACAGTAATTGATTGAGGAGAATCACAAAAGCCAGAAAGTCATGTTTCGGGTGTGGTTCATAGGTTATAAGATCAAGTGGTGCTTGAGATGCCGGGTGGACGGGCTCGACTATGGCTTCCAGAGAAATAGACATTGGGGTGCCTGGATCTGCACCAGGGGTATCGTTGTTTTGGTTGAGGTGTGATTGGGCATTAGAACGGAGTTTTTGAAGGAGTTCTTCTGGGCAGCATATGTATCCTCCTTCATAAGTTGTTGTTTGTCCAATTGTGGCAGAGCGGTCAAAATCAATTAATACGGCGTGGAAGCTGCGAGCTGAGTCTGTGTGATCGTGGACAAGAACTAGGTTATCCGTGCGTACATCCCGATGGACAAGGTTATGCTTATGCACCCACTCCAATGCATACACAATATCCCTCAGCGCTGCTCTCAAGTCCCTCGTATTCCTAAATTCCTCCAGTCTAAACGCCCTCCCCACTGGCTGAATGGCAAACTCACTAGGTAGGGAGTATAAAAGTGATGGGATTGACCATGGTTTTCTAGAATGCTGTAGGGATGCAAGCAACTCGGCCTCACGAGAAATGTCCAAGGCACCTTGTGCGTCGAGTGCAGCCTTCACTACACTGTTCGTGGCTCTGGTAGGGGTACGCACAACGGCGACAACAGTATGTGGGGATAGTTGGAGGACTTTAACTAGTGTACCTGATTGCGAGGAGAGGGAGAGTTTGCGGGGATTTGCCTCAGGGGCAGCAAGTTCTGCATAAGCGAGCTTCAGGATATCTGATAGCGGTTGAGATCGGTAATGTGTGACTAGGATTGTCGTATCAGCAAGATGGTCCGAGATTCGCCTTCGCCGAGTCTTTGCCATGCCAACAACAATTTTTATCAATTCCGCACTTTTGAAGTCGGTAAGGATCCCTAGGAAGGTTCGTCGACCAGGTTGACAGGAGGCAAGAGAGTAGAGATAGTCAAGTATTTGGCCCTTGTTTGCCGAGGTAGAGAGGTGGGAGTTTTTGATATCCAGTACAAGCGCGACATTGAATTTATCCATAGAAGAGGCGCTCCGTTGTATACAGATGTCAGGGGAGAGGTCATCCAAGAAGCGGTGGCTATGGGTATCAAGGCCGTAGGTGGGACCGAAGGTGGTTTGTTGACCAAAGAAAGTCTCCAGGATGGTGGTAGCTTGGGCATAGTTGTTTGCACCATGAGCAGGAGAGAGAAGAGCGAGGCTAGCAGCAATCTGATCTGCGGTATGGAGCAATGGAGTGGTGCCAGTAGAGTGTTGTGTGGGAACTTCAAGGTTAGCCCTTGTATTTGGGTGGGATTCGGCCTCGGTCCAGACTTGGGCACGGGTACGGGTACTCTTAAGAGCAGGATTGGATGGGAGCTGAGCGTATTCGTGGAAGGTCTCGGTGATCGACGTGAGTTCTGTTACAATATTTTGAAGAGGGTTCAGTGTACTGTTGCAGGTTGCATATATAGCCTGGACCTTCGCTGCCTCGTTACTGAGGTGAGCATTCTGCGTTTGAAGCTGTATAACTTGACTTTGCAGGGAAGTGATGAAGGAGTTGTAATGATGTTGGACCTGTATACGTTGCATATGCACACCTTTGTGAGCACCAGAGCCATTTATCAGGAACCTTGGAAGCGGGCAAGACGCACCTCATTGACCAGGTTTTTCAGTATCATGTCATGGAGTGGTTCAGTAGTTGCTTGTCGCAAAAGAGACTTTGCTTCTGTTGAGGACAGGCGTTAGCAAATGGTGAATTGCAGAACATAGGGAGGAGGGAGGAGATACCTGTAATGAGGCGACTTGCTGTTTCTGGTGGTAGGGATCTCATGGCTGGAATCTGTCGTGTACATTGCATGATGACAGTGTACGACTCGCAGGCAGGTAAACAGAGCAAGCAGATAGATAGAGCAGGCAGCTGAGACAGAGGAATTAATATCAGAAGTAAGCGTGAGTGCAGCTGGTAGGTATAGTGGTAATCTGGTTTGGTGGCAATGAATGAGACCAAATGGCGATGTACTAAATTAAGCGATGGTGACTAAGTGCCACTTGAAGCTGTAAGTACCGTCATGTGCCAAGCTACAAGCTATTCGCGAATTGCATGTGCATCTTTAGTCTTAGTCTTGTTGTTGTACCTCTTATAACTTTGGGAAAATTATCTAAGTCCGCAGTGTATCACATAACCCTCGTGTCATTCCTTACTCATCTCCACCTCCATCGTCACATGATGAGGTCACATGAGCATCTGGGCGAACCCCAAAATCCTGCTGTTATCTACCAGCGTTCAACTAGCGTGCAGCGTATGCCCCTCCAATTTGTATGGGCTGTACGGCGCGTATAAAGGCACTTACTCTACGGTTTTTTTCGTACAACTGGTTCTATGGAGATCGGTAGTTTATACGTTTTCGCAAATTTATACGGCGTATTTGGACCGTACAAATCCAAAATTAGGGCCGTACAACTTAACTTTGAATACCCCTAATGGTGACTAAACTCTCATATACTTATACACCTCGCAATGCATGTCGATTAGGTTTGATCCTTTACCGCATGACATTAAGTCGAATCGGCGTATAGACCTTTAAAAAATAAAAATAAAAAGGTTTGATCCTTTTTCTAATTATTTTTTATTTAAGGGTTTGATCCGTTGATAGTGGTAGACTAGCTATATCCAATGACCATTATTACATTCACAACCCGAGCTTCAGACATGCCAAAGTAGCATTACACGAGACTTCGCTGCAGGGAAAAGTGGTGCAAGATTATATTGGGCTGTGATTAGGTACACTTGCACGATATGAAGGCTTCTTTGTGCATAAGAATAGAAAAAACCCATGACCCACAGCGCTCCAGAAGAATCACCAAGCCCACCCCACAATACAGAGAACCTATCGCTACTCGAAATTAGGCAAAACTGATGATAACTCCAGAACCCGTATTGTAACCCCGTGAGTGACACTTTGGGCACCACAGATAACCCAGACATAATTGGGCGGAGCAATTCCCATAGCTCTGAGAGTAAAACGACCTGTTGATTGTATTGTCGGTATTTGATACCTGACACCATTCTGTGTCCCCGATATCCTACCTGCCCCGAACGTGCCTAGAAGCTTCCCATAGCATTCGACATCCGTGCCAACTTGATCGTCAAACCTGGCACACGAGGCACACTGCACGCCCATCACGCCGGTATAGCCACAGCTGCATTTCCTATATAAGATATGGTTGTTGTCTGTCGAAGTAGTCAAGATGATTGTTTCTGAATTCTTACTAGTCGCTTTCGAGGCGCCTTTGATTATATCCATGATCCATGGCGGCGCCCGTGCAGGGCTGCAACTCACAACGAGTGCTTCCGCAAAGTCGGAATTGCTGACTAGCAACTTTTTGAACCCATCATTGGACCGGAATGCATCCAGAGCCCAAGATATATACTGAGTGAAGTATTGTAATAGCCGCTCTAGAGTGGAGCCACTGACACTAGGTTTTCCCGAATGGACAAGAAGGTTGTCATATGCATATGTTACTGCAGTTACCATCGCCACGAGATCCGTACGCTTGGCCACCATTCCAAGTTCTTCGAGCAGGGCCGTAATCTTCAAGAATGCAAGGTCTTTGAGGAGGGGAATGTTGAAACGATCTGCTAGGACATAAATCTTGGAATGGTATAGCAATGCAGCAGTGCTTTTGGGAGCCAGGATAGCACTGTGATGTAGTCACTCAGCATGAATATCTCAAGGATGACATGTTGAGGCCAGGGAGCAACAACTTACGGTTGGTAGTCTTGAAAATATGCCCACTCTAGGAATGCCTCAATAGTAGGTTCATCTACTTCACTCAGCTCAATCAAATTCTCCCTGCCCTCTTTCATATCATTGTTGATGTGCTTATCAAGTTCCGGGGACAGAGAGGAAAGGAGGGTCTTGTGAATGAAGTATTCAGGATTCCCAGAGTCAGATTTTGTTGCTGTAAGGCTTGACGAGTCCTGAGATTCCGAGATTGCATCTTTGAGAACAACTTTGAAAACGTCGCTGCGCAAGAAAAATGATCTGGGTTCTAAGTAAATTAAAATCAGGTCTTATGTATCACCCAGCAAAATTGCAAATATATTCTTACTCATTGGATTGTCAAGATTAGAACATGCGAATGATGTACAAAACGTATGTTGAGGACGGAGTCGAGAGTATGATCACGTGATTGAGGGGAAGTATCGTGGTTGGAGGCCTGGAGGAGAAGAAGAAGTGTCGAGTTCTTCTTGCTCAGGCGGAGATGTTCTCTGAGGCGGGGCTGACTCAGGGAAGCGAGGGTTGCAGCGAACATATGCATGTCCTTAGTCTCATGCCAGCATGTACTGTAGTGCTATTCAGAACGTATCCGGGATGCATAAAAGATAGTCTGCTTGGCACAAAACATAAAAGAGGGCGCACATCGTACCAACCAGACTAACATACACAAGGCTCCTCTGCAACTAATATTTAGTATAAAATCCATTTACCTTAATAATAAAAGCTGCGACTCTAAGCGGAATAGATTGGTATAGAGACTTAAAAATCGATGCCGGAATCTCATTCCAAATATCCTCCAATCAGGCTGCTAATCTGAGAGCAGAGAGCAGTAAATATTAGGTAGCTACTATAGCTACTTTATAGTGTAGGTGAGATTTCCACTTCTTCTGGTCCACCAGGAGTTTGTAGAATATCCAGATACTTCTGATAAAGACGGCGCTTGAGCTCAACCCATACATGCTCAATGGGATTGAGGTCTGGAGACATTAATTTATTGTCCAGATCTAGGTATATTTTCATCACTGTTTGCCATGGCCTACCAATTGCTCTCGAAAATTCAGTTGGCAATCGTGATATGCGAGAATTCTTTCCTTTTTCCAAGTTCGACATTCCACGACCCTTCAGCTAGACATCTGGAGCCATATTATCTGACATTGTGTTGTAAATTTCTAATGCCGTTCTTACCCCACTCTTGCATAATCCGTTCTTACCCCACTCTTGCACACAATACGCTCCATTGGTTATCATGTTAACCACATGTAGCCCTTATACAGAAGAGCCG
>ML121544.1:881038-923260 GCA_003788615.2 Terfezia boudieri ATCC MYA-4762
GGGAGGGCTGGGGGATGGTCTTATATGTTTGTTTTTCCTATCTTTCCTTATATATCGTGACTGGCCAGGCTCTTTGGGTGATAAAAGTAAGTACCTCACTCTACTGCCTTAGTTGCTATAGATGCTAACCAACCTACATACCATATAGGAGCAGCGGCAGCGACGAACTTTAGACGGAGTATTAGCAGAACGTAGTATTTGTATCTATTATCCATCTATTATCTATCTCTATTATCTATATACATATCTATTTCTATTATCTATATACATATCTATTTCTATTATTTATACATGAAAGCCTGAATATGGCTAAATAAACTAACTCTAGCTGATATGTACCAACCTTTGGAACAAATCTCTACGACCAGATTTTAATAGCAGACTTACAATCCCCCGCCCTTGGCCTCGCTGGGGTATTTGCCCTTTTATTAACAATCCCTGGTGCGATCTGCCGTAAAAGGTCGGGATTCAGTGGAAATCCAGCATCTGCCATGATACCAGCATAGTTGCGATTATCTTCTCTTCTTCAGGAGAGAACAACTGTTCATTCTGATGGGCCAATACGCAATATGCTACCCCCATATAGCTGTGCAATACGCTGGGTAGGCTCTCGTTAAGCATGCTTGACTGCATCTCGCAGCTGTTGTCCCGTATATTTGGCAATTATGCAGTGGGAGGCCTTTGGTGATATTAAGGTTGATACTATTCTAACTGTTGGGAGGTGTCGAATTCGGCAGCTAGAAGGTTTCCGACGTCGACAATTACAGGATTATACAGCCCTTGAGGACGGAAAGATAGCGATCTTATTTTTTTTACAAGGCTAGAACGGAATTTACAGATTTCCCCCGAAGGTGAAGTTTACGACTTCCCGGGCGATTCTCCCAAGAAAAATCACCTACAGCTTATTTCGACGGGGATTCCAAAGCCAGCAGTAAAAGCGGCGTATAGCGACTGATTCAGCTGCGAATCAAATAGCTGTCACTATAATGCCACGGTCGGGCAGAAATAAAGGCAAAGGCAAAGGAAAAGGTGGAAGTACCGAGCCTATGTAGTGCACCATCGACACACAGGACACCGGAGCCATCACAACTACCGACACCAGCCGGCACCCCGGCAGGGTTAAGAAAAAGGCTTTTTTTTGAGGGGATGAGTCCTTAATTCTGGGATGCAAAAATTAGGGATGATAGAGGAGGGCACAGGGAGTGAGGCAGATGGATTGTGGATGGGGATCTGCTGATACTGATGAGGAAGAAATTTTAGAGGAAGAGGATCGGAAGAGAGTTACAGGAAAGAAGGAGAAGATGACACTGGATGAGTGGAGAAGAGCTGGAGTGTTCCTATTTGAGGAGGTTGCACCAATGCTGGGACTCACCGGAGCGGTAGAGGGACAGGCACATCTAGGGGGAAGAACTGAAAGGGTAGGTTGACAGGCTGGAGAAGGAGGGGTTATTAAGGGAACAGCTAACTATCTCGGTAGATAGAGTATAAATGTTTCTTTGGCAGGAGACAGCATGAATGGATGATAAGACAGGAGAGATACTGAGTATGAAGGCAGATCTAAAGAAGTTTAACACCTTCTTATCAAATTTTGCACCCGAGCTTCAGACATGCCAAAGTAGCATTACACGAGACTTCGCTGTAGGGAAAAGTGGTGCGGGATTATATTTGGCTGTGATTAGGTACACTTGCACGATATGAAGGCTTCATTGTGCATAAGAATAGAAAAAACTCATGACCCACAGCGCTCCAGAAGAATCATCAAGCCCACCCCAATACAGAGAACCTATCGCTACCTCGAAATTAGGCAAAACTGATGTTATATCCAGAACCCGTATTGTAACCCCGTGATTGACACTTTGGGCACCGCATATAACCCAGACATAATTGAGCGGAGGGATTCCCATAGTTCTGACAGTAAAACGACTTGTTGCTTGTATTGTAGGCATTTACTACCTGACACCATCTGCACGTATACCGAAAATTCTTCTGTGAACCCGATATCCTACCTGCCCCGAACGTGCCTAGAAGCTTCCCATAGTATTTGACATCCGTGCCAACTTGATCGTCAAACCTGGCACACGAGGCACACTGCACGCCCATCACGCCGGTATAGCCACAGCTGCATTTCCTGTACAAGATATGGTTGCTGTCTGTCGAAGGAGTCAAGATGATTTCTTCTGATTTATTACTAGTCGCTACCGAGGCGCCTGTGATCACATCCATGATCCATGGCGGCGTCAATGCAGGGCTGCAACTCACAACGAGTGCTTCTGCAAAGTCGGAATTGCTGGCTAGCAACTTTTTGAACTCATCATTGGACCGGAATGCATCCAGAGCCCAAGAGATATACTGAGTGAAGTATTGTAATAGCCGCTCTAGAGTGGAACCACTGACACTGGGTTTTCTCGAATGGACAAGAAGGTTGTCATATGCATATGTTACTGCAGTTACCATCGCCACGAGATCCGTACGCTCGGCCACCATTCCAAGTTCTGCGAGCAGGGCCGTAATCTTCGAGAATGCAAGGTTTTTGAGGAGGGGAATGTTGAAACGATCTGCTAGGACATAAATCTTGGTATGGTATGGCAATGCAGCAGCGCTTTTTGGAGCCAGGATAGCACTATGATGTAGTCACTCAGCATGAATAAATCAAGGATGACATATTCCGCCTGGAGCAGCAACTTACGGTTGGTAGTCTTTAAAATATGCCCACTCTAGGAATGCCTCAACAGTAGGTTCATCTACTTCACCCAGCTCAATCAAATTCTCCTTGCCCTCTTTCATATCATTGTTGACGTGCTTATGAAGTTCCGTGGATAGAGAGGAAAGGAGGGTCTTGTGAATGTAGTACTCAGGGTTCCCAGAGCCAGATTTTGTTGCTATCGGGCTTGGCGAGTCCTGAGATTCCGAGATTGCATCTTTGAGGACAATTTTGAATACGTCGCTGCTCAAGAAAAATATTCTGGGCCCTAAGTGAAGTAAAATCAGATCTCTATGCATCAGCAAGCACAATTGCAAATTTATTCTTACTCATTGGATTGTCAAAATTAGAATATGCGAATGATGTGCAAAACGTATGTTGGTCGGAAAGTGATCACGTGATTATGGGGAAGTATGGTGGTTGGAGGCCTCGGAGGAGAGGAAGAAGGTCGAGTTTTAAGTTCTTCATGTGCGCAGGCGGCCCGGCGGGGCTTCTGGCTCGTAGGTAGTCTGGTTGTAGTCTGGTTGGCACTCTGACTCGGGGAGCAGGTTGCAGGCGAGGGTGCAGCGAATATACAGTGCAGTGCCAACCAGACCAGTGCCATCCGGAATGCATAAATGAGGGCACTGCTAGGCATGGCCGCATGCAAGCTGGCCGCGGCTATCCTGCATATGGAAATGATTGCCAGCACATACAAGGCCCGAATTCAGATATATACAAGAGTCAATCCGAACTTGCCTCCTCTGCTACTGATATTTGGTATACCGTCCATTTGCCTTAATAACTGCTGCGACTCTACGCGGCATAGATTGGTATAGAGACTTAAAAACCGATGCCGGAATCTCATGCCAAATATCCTCCAAACAGGCTGCTAATCTGAGAGCAGTACTATTACCTATTATAATAGTATAGGTGAGGTTTCCACATACCTCCGCTTCACTGCTTCTGGTCCATCAGGAGTATGTAAATATATGGACACTTCTGATAAAGACGGCGCTTGAGCTCAACACACACGCTCAATGGGACTGAGGTCTGGTGAATATGGAGGGTGGTCTGTAACATTAAATCCATATTTTTCGAGGAATTGCTTAGCAGTATGAATGGGAGAACTGTAATGCTGAAAATCTGGATCCAAAGTTCCTTCTGTACATTTCTTCCCCCACTTTTGACATTGGTTATCATGTTAAGGCCTCCTACCATGTCTTACTTGTCGGCTATATTGCCCATATGTAGCTCTTATGCAGCCGAGCCTGCATCTAATCGCGGCCTGTTTTATGCATCCCGGATACTTTCTGAATGGCACTGTACATCAAGTTGAATTCAGCTATCTACAAGAACTTGCCTCCATGCTACTAATATTTAGTATTCCATCCATTTACCTTAATAACAGCTGCGACTCTAAGCGGAATAGATTGGTATAGAGACTTAAAAACCGAAGCCGGAATCTCATTCCAAATATCCTCCAATCAGGCTGCTAATCTGAGAGCAGAGAGCAGTAAATATTAGCTACTATAGCTACTTTATAGTGTAGGTGAGATTTCCACATATCTCCGCTTCACTGCTTCTGGTCCACCAGGAGTTTGTAGAATATCCAGATACTTCTGATAAAGACGGTGCTTGAGCTCAACCCATACATGCTCAATGGGATTGAGGTCTGGAGACATTAATTTATTGTCCAGATCTAGGTATATTTTCATAGGTCCCTCAAGTTGCATACTTCGCAATAAAGTCCTTTACTGTTTGCCATGGCCTACCAATTGCTCTCGAAATTTCAGTTGGCAATCGTGATATGCGAGAATTCTTTCCTTTTTCCAAGTTCGACATTCCACGACCCTTCAGCTAGACATCTGGAGCCATATTATCTGACATTGTGTTGTAAATTTCTAATGCCGTTCTTACCCCACTCTTGCATAATCCGTTCTTACCCCACTCTTGCACACAATACGCTCCATTGGTTATCATGTTAACCACATGTAGCCCTTATACAGAAGAGCCGCAGCCAGCCTGCATCTAATCGCGGCCTCTTTTATGCATCTGGATACTTTCTGAATGGCACTATAAGCTTTTGCGGTCGATCCTCACAAGAACATTCGATCTGGCGGAAGGAGCTGAACGATCGATGGCCGAAAAGCAATTGTTAACTTCAGGTAAGTATATCACTGTATCTTAAAAATCAGGGAAGAAACATGCATCTGTTTGCATGGTTCTGTGCCAGTATCCCGCCTTAACTTATGGTGGCATATGATTAGGTGTATGGCAAAAAACATCTACGGATGGATATGTACGGGATGAACTCGTATCCACGAGGGATTTTTGCACGGCATGAAGCGTGCAGGTGATGCAGGTGAGGATCTATTGGCCAGTTTGTTATACTCACCTGTACGCTACATGCATGCAATAATTCATCGTGAATATACACTATTACGAGTATGAGACGTGCGGAAGCCTCATACATGCCGCACACTGTATAGTACCGGTACCTCAGTACAGTAACAGGTCACAATCAACCAAAGATGAAACGCAGAGCCGCGGAGTCCAAGCAGCGAGGTAACACTAGGTAATCCCATAGATCCAGCAAGAATGCATGGATGTCGAATTCTGTGGTCGCTTCTAGGTACGTTCGAGGCAGGTAGGATATCGGGGACACAGAATGGTGTCAGGTATCAAATACCGACAATACAATCAACAGGTAGTTTTACTCTCAGAGCTATGGGAATTGCTCCGCCCAATTATGTCTGGGTTATCTGAGGTGCCCGAAGTTTCACGCAAAGGGTTACAGGACAAAGAACAAGTTGGATGATAGCTTTTGCCTAAACTTGAGGTAACAGTGTCCTCTGCATTGTGAGCTTGAGGGTTATCTTCCTATTATTTTATGCACAACAAAGCCTTGCATACCATTCGAATGTACAGAGTACCTCAAGAGAGCTCAATATACATAACCTTGCATCTACAACTAAATTTTATGTAATGCTGCCAGCCTCTGAGCAGCGAGGTTGGGGTTGAGGTATTCTGTGACAGTTGCAATTGTGGGACCCATTTACGATGTATTTGTTGGATTCAAGAATATATAATGGGATTGGGGCGAAATTTGGAGTGGTAGGTGGGAAGATTTAACCTTAAGTCCATTGAACATAGCCAGTCTACGGATTAGGCACCGGCCACGGATATGACCTGACATGGGGTCCAGACCAACCAACCAAACACCCAAAGTCACTTGTTACTTGCATATCCGCATTAGGGGCCTGGTGTATTTACAACATTGCTGCATCTTTATAGCTTAGTTGAACT
The DNA here is from genome assembly GCA_003788615.2 of Terfezia boudieri ATCC MYA-4762. Classification (NCBI taxonomy): domain Eukaryota; kingdom Fungi; phylum Ascomycota; class Pezizomycetes; order Pezizales; family Pezizaceae; genus Terfezia; species Terfezia boudieri. The sequence goes on from ML121544.1 coordinate 887,028, forward strand.
TGCATATGCCTACTAGGTGTCAGAAGGAGTTTAGCTTAGCTTATTGGAGCTTGGACAATACATAGACTTCTAGTCAGGCTACTCCGTACAGAGTACACCCTGGTACTAATGCACTGCTTGCATGCCGAACCAGACTCATCTATATACTCATAGCTGGGTCCGAATATGGTGCCGGCAATAAGAAAACGACCCCTCTCCAGGCTGCTGACTAACCACTAAATTTAATGCCAAGACCCTCTGACTCGGCGGCGTGGCGACCGACGAACGCAACTTTAACTGTTCACAACTGATTCCGAAGACCTACATAGAGCCTATAGAGCCCAAACTCCAAATCTAAAGGTAGCTATAATTCCCGATATTTCTATAGCATGTACCTACTAATGTACCCTATACCTAGATGCCACGGTTGACCAGGAAAAAAAAAGCCTGACTTGCACATCGCCATCAACAGAAACGCACAGAGGTTCCTGAGCTGGAGGAGCTGGAAGAGCTGGAGGAGCTAGAGGACTCGGATATAGAAGAGGAGCTAGAGGACTCGGATATAGAAGAGGAGCTAGGAGCTAGAGGACTCGGATATAGAAGAGGAGCTAGAGGACTCGGATATAGAAGAGGAGCTAGAGGACTCGGATATAGAAGAGGAGCTAGAGGACTCGGATATAGAAGAGGAGCTAGAGGACTCGGATATAGAAGAGGAGCTGGAGACTTTATATCAAGAGTTAATTATGGAAGCCGATGCGTTTGCAAAATTGAAGGCTTCAGTAATAGAAGATTCAACTGTCCCTACAATAAAATACTATCGGGGAAGTCAACAGTCAAGGCAAACCATCTGGCGGGATAAAAAGAGAAAGCTGGACTTGCAAAGGGCAGCTACTAGTACTGCATTGATTACCGAGTATTTCAAGACTCGGAATTCAAATACTTCAGAAGTACCTTCCGATCTACCGGTCCAACCTGCAGTCACTGGATAGTACCAACACAAGCGGAAAATAAGGAAAGAGATCTTGAAAGTGCCGTTGAGGACTTAAAAGAAGTTGTTGCGATCAAAGAAAGGAGCACCCGTTGGGCAAAATCTGATGCGGCATACAGCAGTTCTGCAGTTATGCAATTACAGCTAAAGCGACCTTCGGAAACACGAAAGCCTTTATCACTTGTAGTAGCTGAATCTTTTAGACGAGCTACAAATACTGCTAAGCGTTTACGAAGTTGAGAAAGATCATGGATATCTTCAAGGTATATCAAGGTTGGTTTGACAGGCAAAAATAAGTCTATCTATTCTTGGCTTGAAGATGAGGGTGTTCTTTTAGCAATACGAGAGTACATTGCTAGTGTAGGAGAAAAGCTCACTTCTTTGGGTCTGGCACAAGCAATAACGGAATATTTACAGGAGGAGGATATAACTGATAAGGCAGAATAGGTGGATAGTGTTCTTTTCCATAAGCTGGAGTCTAAGTCAAAGAAGTCAATCTCAGAAAGAACAGCCCGAAATTGGTTAAATAAGCTTGGGTTTGAATTCAAGGATGTACGGAAGGGTGTTTATATTGATGGGCATGAGAGAGAAGATGTTGTTCGCTATCGGCAAGAAGTTTTTTTGCCTGCAATGGAGAAGTTATTTCATTCAGGATTACGGGAATGGGCAGAAGATGGTTCTCTTATTTTGAAAGAGATTCCAGCTGGTGAAAAAGAGAAGATCTTGGTTACGCATGATGAGTCTACTTTTAATGCCAATGATGGGAAAAGACGAATGTGGATTCAAAATGATGCACAACCTCTTCGACAAAAATCTAAAGGCCGTGGAATTATGATCTCTGAGGTTTTAACTCCACGTGGTCGACTTGCAGTACCAGAACATATTTCTATCGATGGCTTACCTCGCTGAGAAGCTACAGAATATCTTGAATACAGTCAAGACAATTATTGGACTGGTGATAAAATAGTTTGCCATATATTGGAGGTTGCAATTCCAATTTTTGAGCGGGCCTTTCCAGAAAAACAAGCAGTCTTTTTATTTGATAATACTTCTAACCATAATACCTATGCTTCAGATGCTTTACTTGTTAGTAATATAAACTTAGTATCAGGTGGTAAACAGGCTATTCTGCGGGATGGATTTATATATTCTAAAGGCATGCCTCAGTCTATGGTCTTTCCTGATGATTATTCAGACCTATTATTAAGAGGAAAGGCAAAAGACATTCGACAAGTATTGATGGAACGAGATTTATGGCTACCTAGTATGAAACTCAATTGTAAGCCAGCTTGCATTGATTCTACTAGTCGGACATGCTGTGCATGACAGTATTTACATTTGGAACCTGATTTTCAAGCTCAAAGAGGTTCTTTACAAGAAGGTATTGAAGCACGTGGTCATTTGGTTTTGTTTTATCCTAAATTCCACTGTGAGTTGAATTTTATTGAGTTCTTTTGGGCTGCTGCTAAACGACATGCTCGTGAGAACTGTGAGTACTCTTTACAAGGTTTACGAGATACCATTCCTTTATCATTGAACTCTGTATCTGAACTGACAATCTGGCGCTTCTATAACAAATGTCAGCGCACTATGAGTGCATATAGAGATGGATGTCAATATGGAACAGCAGAGTTTAAAGAGCGTGTATATAAAAGTCATCGTCACAAACTAGCTTAGTTATTTGTTCTTATCCTATTTAAGTTAGTTAGTTATTGTTACTTTCCTATTTAGGTTAATCTATCACCTCTTGGCATGTAACATTCTCAAATTCTCTCATACAAAATTTTACTGTTCTTTCCCTTATAACTTCTTCAATTTTCAATTTATTTTAATTCTGAGAACGAAGAGTTCTTCTTCAAGCCTAGTTCTAATCTACGCTTTGATTTAATGATTTGGATATGTTGTGGTTGTGGAGTTAGAAAAGGTCGTAGGTATCAATTTGGGGTCGTTTTCTTGTTGCCAACTTGCATTGCAGCAGCAACTAAGCCAGAAGCAGTAACAACACCAACAGTTGGTGGGCACTGGCCTCCTCTCAATGGCTACCCCTATAGTACAACACGCTCTTTTCTCACAACACGCTCTCTCTCACAACATTCTACAGTATAACATCTATACCTAGAATAACATCTACATACACAAAGTCCCCAGAATAACATCTACATACACAAAGTCCCCATAAACTTCAATATGCTTTACTTCATTGCTATCCTTCTTACCATTTTGGCTACTTTGGCCACTGCAGCCACTTCCATGGCTAGACAAACAACCGTTGCTCATCGGATAGAGCTTGATGCCAAAGTACAAAGATCTATAGATCTACAAGTTCTGGCAGAGTTCAAGGAGGAACGCGTTGTGCAGTATTGCACCGACCAATTGAAGCGGCTGCAGTACTACAACGACCAATGGGCGTGCTTTCTTGCATCAAGACAAATACAAGAAGAAAACGCACAAGCACAAGCACAACTAGTATCACTAGTCTATCGGCCTCGGCACCAATCTCCTCTATTAAAAAAAAGAAAAAAGGTTAGGTGGGCTGATGGCTGGGTTGACTCTGATGCTGGGTCAACCACGGAATGTGATGAATAATCATCCATCTTTAGGATGGTTGTGGAAGGAGTTGTTTTTTTTTTCTCTTTTTTAATTTCTTTTTTTTTTGAGATATTACTGTTCACGAAGGCGGAAGGGCTGGGGGAGTTCATGGTGGGAGGGCTGGGGGAGTTCATGGTGGGAGGGCTGGGGGGGGGGGGGGGGGGGTGTGGGGGGGGGGGGGGGGGGGGGGGGGGTAGTTATAGTGGGAGAGCTGGCGGCAAGAGGAGCTGGCAGCGGGCGAGTTATGGGGAGGGTTATGGTGGGAAAGCTGGCGGCGAGAGGGGCTGGCAGCGGGAGGGTTATGGTGGGAGAGGTGGCGGCGAGAGGGGCTGGCGGCGGGAGGGTTATTGTGGGAGGGGCTATGGGGGAGGGGAGGTGTTATGCTGGTAGGGGGGGTTATAATGGGCGCGGGGGGGGTGGGGTGGGGTGGGCCAGCGGGGAAGGCCAGCGGGAGGGTTGTTTTCTTTTGTTGGGGTGGGCCAGCGGGGAAGGCTGGCGGGAGGGTTGTGCTGGCGGTGGGGGGGGCGGGGGGGGCGGGGGGGGGGCTGGGGGATGGTCTTATATGTTTGTTTTTCCTATCTTTCCTTATATATCGTGACTGGCCAGGCTCGCCAGCGGGGAAGGCCAGCGGGAGGGTTGTTTTCTTTTGTTGGGGTGGGCCAGCGGGGAAGGCTGGCGGGAGGGTTGTTTTCTTTTGTTGGGGTGGGCCAGCGGGGAAGGCTGGCGGGAGGGTTGTGCTGGGCGGTGGGAGGGGCTGGGCGGCGGGAGGGCTGGGGGATGGTCTTATATGTTTGTTTTTCCTATCTTTCCTTATATATCGTGACTGGCCAGGCTCTTTGGGTGATAAAAGTAAGTACCTCACTCTACTGCCTTAGTTGCTATAGATGCTAACCAACCTACATACCATATAGGAGCAGCGGCAGCGACGAACTTTAGACGGAGTATTAGCAGAACGTAGTATTTGTATCTATTATCCATCTATTATCTATCTCTATTATCTATATACATATCTATTTCTAGTATTTATACATGAAAGCCTGAATATGGCTAAATAAACTAACTCTAGCTGATATGTACCAACCTTTGGAACAAATCTCTACGACCAGATTTGTGCATATATCTAAAAAAAGAAAAATAATGAAATAGCAATTGCCAAAGATTGGTATAATAGGGGGTTAGGACCGCGGTAGGGCCCGTGAGATTGAATAATTGAGTGACTATGTGGTAGTTTAAATGGGGTGCAACTTGGTTGTTCCACTAGGTACATATTCACCCTGCCCTGAATAGACGGGTCATTATGTCCCTGTATGATATCGTAGATTATTTTTTAATGAATCTATAGATTCATCTATTAATCGCCACATCCACTCCAGCGAGCTAATATCATCCAAATCCATCAAGATTCTATTCCCTTCCACATCCCAAATCAAATTCAAATTCCATTCCTGCGGATATCTACACCTTCTCCACTTGGCCACCCTTTCCTCCACCTCCGCTTCCACCAACTCCTCACCCTCCTCCCCATTCCCCCCACCCCTTCCCCCTTCCCACCACACACAAACAACCCAACCAAAACCCAATTCACCACCGCAAAGCCTGCAAACACGCCCCAATCCCTCCACTTGCCACCCCCATCCACATTCAACGTCCGTAAGTACTCATCGGCGACTTTATACCTACAATACCCACACCTATCCCCCGCCACATCTACCATATATCCTGGTACTATCCCACTCGCAAACCACTCAGAAACATATTCCGCACAGGTCATACCAGGGGGGTGTTGGAATGTATTCAACTCTGTGCTTGTGCACTGCACAAGAGTCCCAGACATTGTAGCCGCGAGGCTCCCCCTCACAAAATACGTCATTGGGTTCACTATATACATGCTATATCTCCAAAACCCCTCAAGCTGACTCCACGGCCGCAAGATCCCATTGAAACTCTCGCACATGATTATAAAAAACGGGACTAAATTCGTTGCAATCGTATAGTCTGGTGCAAATGCAGCGATCCACTGTCCCCATGAGGTGCTATATGCGTGGAAAGTGAGTAGCATGAGGAACATATACCCTGCTGCCCCCGGGGTAGTGGGGAATCCGACGGGGAAGTACCAGAGTGCGTAGAACACGAGTGTGTTTAGGACTATGTAGGGTAGCTCGGAGACGATGTTTGCGAGCGTGAAGCCGAGGGGGGAATATATCCTCGCTGGCAGCTCTCGGGAGCGGAATAAGGCGATGTTGAGACTACAGCGGAATGCGACGGCGTTGACGAATTCAGGGACAATCATGAGGACGAGGAAGGTGGAGAATGCGCGGGATTGTAGGTCCGAGAGAGTGTGGCCGAGACGGAAGAAGGTGAACCCGTTTAGCAGTGCATGCAGGAAGGATGCGAAGAGGCGAGAGTATGGGTATTCGGGGGTCCGCCAGAATTGGATGGTGAGGCGGTGGGTGAGGTAGATGGCTTGGGTGAGGGTGGAAGTGGCGTATTTTGGGGAGGAAGTTGTTGGTGGAGCGACGCTCTTGTTGCTCGTGCTGGGGGAAGGTGGGATTGAGGAGCTGATGGCTTGCAAGAGGGATTGTCGTTCACGAGAGTTTCGCCAGATGGAACTCCAGTCTGTAGCTGCGTCGACCTCGCTCCCCACACCATCAGATTCCTCCTTGTTCGACTTCGAACTTACAACTCCTCTTCCAATCTCAATCACCAAATCCGCGACGTTCTTCCCCTCCTTTGCATAAATCCCTCTCTCCTCGAAATACCTAATTATCTCTCCCCCTCCCTCCCCCACAGGTCCACAATAAAACGTGTTCCCACCCGGATTCAACGCCAATACTCCATCAAACATCTCCAAAATCTGCTGACTAGCCTGATGAATTGTACATAATACACTCTGTCCCCCATCGTCCACCAACCTCCGCAGCAGTTTGACGATATTATACGCCCCCTGGGAATCCAACCCACTGGTCGGCTCATCGAGAAACAGCAGGAGCTTTGGTCTGGCGCAAAGCTCGACTCCAATTGTAGTCCGCTTCTTTTGCTCGAGTGCGAGAGAGCCAATGAGTGCATCGCTGAGATGCGTTAGGCCGAGCATCTGCAAGACGGTATCGACGTATGCGAGCTTTTCGGAGTAAGGGTCGGAAGCGTCTTGGCGGAGGAGGGCAGAGAAAGTGAATGCTTCTCGGATGGTGGAGGAGTGGTCGTGTAAATCTATTTGCTCGCAGAAACCGGTAGAACGGTCGAAATCGGTGGGGAGGGGCTGCCCATTGATGAGCATGGAGCCTGTGATGGTGCCAATGATGGCTCGGTGGGAGAGGACGGAGAGTACTATATGGATAGATTGGAAGATAAGCATTGAAACGGTGGTTTTTTGGGGGTAGGATAATATCTTAGGGTCAACTTACGAGTCGTTTTCCCGGCTCCACTAGCACCAATCAAGGCGGTCATCTCTCCAGGTCGACATATCCCCTCGACGTTATTCAATAGCTTTTTCTCTCCGGTCTTGCTCGGAAACGTATAATTCAGGTCCTTCCACGTAAACGTCGCGGTGCTCTTTTGCAACTTCACACTCGTTTGCTCTTCTGCCGGCGGGGAACTCTCTGCGCTACCACCCGCAGCCACTGCAGTCTCACCCGAAAGCCCCTCGACATCATGCCTCTTCTTCCCCTTTTTTCCTCCCTTTCGAAAAACTAACGCCTTGGTAGTTGTCCTCCCCCAGTGAAACGACTCAGACGCCACTATCCCAGCACAGTACAATCCCAAAGCCATCACCAGGACGATAAAGAAGTTTGTCCAGACTTGGCTCTGCTTAATCCCGAATGTCTGGCGGACGTAGTTGTCTCCGGGGACCATCAACTGCGAGGGAATGTTCCCCGCCAGCGCACATGTCTGGTAGCGAGGATCGTTGTACCCTGGTCCGGAGGGGATGACGGAGCTACCGGTGCATTTGAGAGGGAGATTATGGAACTCCGTGGCCATGAGCGCTGCAAAGGCGTAGTAAACTGGATTAATATACTAGATATAGTCAATTTAGCTGACGCAAACCTCTGATTGGATGGGTGGGGACATACCGCCAGCCAACCGAACCACGGCGAATTCCTCATCGTGGTATCAACACTCAACGTATACCCTCCGAAAATGATGTACACCAAAATCGTCAACCCGCAATACCTGATCGCCACTTCATAGCTGCTCGAGATGGCCGCAAAAGTGCGATACAACGCTGTCAATTCGATAGTGATGAAGTATACAAACACAAAGAACGTCATGAATGCTCCTCCGGTAGCCTTCATTCCCGCCATCCAGTATACTATGCTGACGAATATCGCCGCCTGGATCAGCACCGTTGGGAGGTCGAGAATCATCCGTGCTACGGAAACTGCGCTGGGGCGGACAAACGCAAAGTTCCGGTGGCGTTCGATTACCCCGCGACCAGCGAAGGCTTCTTCGAGTTCAGCGAGTTGGATCCATCCAAGGAACACAACAGTGTAAAAGATGAATCCTCCACGGGAAAATGCACCATTGGATGTAGCTGGTTGTGCCCAGAAAAGGGACCCCATGACCAGGGCATTAGCAATGGTATTGATTATGCGAATGACCAACGCAGAGACGTTATTCCGAAGGTAATGCGATTGTCGCCGAATACATACCAGAACCTGCATTGGATATGAGATGGTATAAGAAGACTGTTGGCGAACATATTTCGCCTTTTGTGCAAGCGTCGCCGTGCGGAAGTCTGAGAGCGCCATCTCAGCTTCCTTCTCCGACGGCGCCTGAACACCTCCATAGTCGTGCGTGCTGTCGTCTTCCCCAAACTCGCGTCCTGCAGCATCAACCTCCTGCATCAGCGCCTTGTAGTAACGACTCTCTCGGAATGTCTTCTCCAGCTCCACTGCACCCTTTGGCGCTCTCACTTCCCACCCAGGTCGGAACCTCCTCTCGTGAGGATTCGTAACGCTAGTGAGGAAATCCGCGGTCGTCCTCCTCTCTCCACATTCATATCCTAGCTCTTCCACAAAGTACTTTTTCGCCTCGCAAATCGGTCCCGAGAAGATGACCCTTCCCTCTGCAAGCAGGGTGACTTTATCCATCAACTCCCAGACCTCCTCGCTCGCCTGATACAGCGACACCACCGTCGCCTTCCTTCCTACGTCTGTGATAATCCTCAAACTCCGCGCATAATCCAGCGTAGCCGCCGAGTCTAACCCCCTCGTGGACCCATCCCACGCAACCACAACTGCATCCGTCGCCAGAGTCTCTATACAACTCAGCCTCTTCCGCTCACCCCCGGAGATCCCCCTGATGTGTTCATCCCCCACCATGGTATCCAAGACGTGAGAAATTCCAAAGACACGAGCGAGAGTAGAGATGTACTTTTCAACTAGGCGGGAGTCGGGTTGCTTACAGTGGAAGGCGAAATTGAGGGTTTGTCGGACAGTAAGGTACGGGAGGTGAAGGTCCTCCTCTGGCATGTATGCGACATCGCCGCGGTAGCGAGTCTGGATATCGTGGGGAGTTAACCCGCCAGAGTACGTAATGCGGCCATCGACGCTGAGGTATGAACTGTGGTTGGAAGTAATTGTGCGGAGAAATGTGGTGCATCCGGAGCCTGGGCGCCCAAGGACCCTATTATTTCAGGTTAAATTGATATCCAAGTACTCCCATCTCCGGGGAGTGGATGGGATCTTACAGCATCATTTCCCCGTCCCTAACCAACCCACTAACATCTCGAACCAGCGCTCTCTTTGGAATCCTATCCAACCTCCCCTTCTGGAGCCACGGTTGTATCCACCACTCATACAAGTCCCTCCCCAACAACGTCCTCTTTAGTGCTGCAGCAAAAGTCTTGACCCCCTCCGCCCCCTCCGCCGCCGCACCCCACGTCGTCACGCCCTTGAACCTCACCCCCAACCTCTTCAATGGCACGCCCTTACTCTCTCTCTGAGCCTTCTCCGTTTTGAGAAACTTGTCTAGGTCGATATGCGCATCGGTACTATCTAGCGAAGCAGAGCGGCTCCCTAGTTGCTGTTGGTGTAACTGCTCTGCTGGCCCACTGCGAGACATGGTTCGACATATCTGCCCCACCTCTGCGGCGTCTGTTGGGGACGGGTGCGGTGGTAAGTGGTTTCTTCGGTCATTGAGATCCACGGACGGGGAGGATATTTTCTCCGTCGGTGACCCCGTAAGTGAGGTTTCCTGGATGGTACTGGGGGCCACGTAGGTCGTGGGAGACATTGTAGTGCATTGTTCTGACCGGGTAGGATGCGGATATTTAGAATAGCAAATATATATAACCTTCAGGAGATCACAGAGCTGGATATTTAACTTCAGAGCTAAAATCCTAGAGAAGGGGTAACTGGAATCTATAAATTTCCGGTCCTTGCCCTCTGCCAGCCCGAGAAACGAAAATACTGCCGGTCAGAGAAATTGATAATGCCCTCATCCTGCCTTGCTGGAAGCTGCAGTTGTGATAAGTGGTACATATACTTCTAACTTAGTAGAGTAAATTGTTTTGCCATGCCACGCTACGGCTATGCCTGTTGAAGGCATCGCTTCACAAGTGATATCGACATCTCCCCGGTGGCTAACTTGAAATTGGCGAACCCAGGACAAAACCAATTGTCTTTTTTTGCCACAAGTCCCGGTACTTGTATCCTGCTTGCAATTGAGACTCCTAGCCTCGTACGAGGTTTCAAATTCCTTTGCAGGTGGATCATGGCATGGTGCAAGCGAAATCCGCGGACGCCTTTGTCATCACTGGCAGCTTGAAAGCAGTTGAATTGGGCTCAAGTCTACGATTCTGGATTCCAAATCATTGCCGAGAAGGAAGTATCCCAGGCGGCCTCTCCATCTCTTCCCAAATGCATCCGCACCTGTCATTGGAGTCCCCAAGTATGTCGCGGAAGACAACTACATAGTCATCGAGTATTTGAGATACATGTAGCACCGGCATGGTACATACCGTATCGTTCTGCAACCCATGCCCTGCCAGCCCCACTCTCCAGACACTCGGTCGCCCCGGTTGTGTGGCGGGAAGCCGGATGAGCAAAACGCGTGCTAGGCTGTCTCAGGCAGCCAAGCGGAGAGGGCGACGGCGACAGCCACAGGCACGCAGCTGCTTCACTCCCGACTCGAGGCAGTCCAGCCGACAGCAACTCGCACAACAGCAGCTGCACCCAGCGCCCAGCCACCCAAGAAGACGGAAAAGAAAAGAAAATTTGATAAAAAAGGTGGAATATTAAGGCCGGTGCCTTTCTCTTTTTTCTGACCACGTTTGGATTTGGATAGATACACACAAATCTCGGGACCATCCTGGAACTGCGCGATACGGATAACCTTATGCCTTTTGTCATCACTGGTGTCGTCTTGGACTATAACTGGGAGGTGCGACTATCCAGGGTTTGGTGATAACGACAAGTGGTGGTGGTGGGTGTGTCTGGATAAAGTTGCTGCAAGGGGTGGATACACGAGAGGGCTGCGGCAAGGCCACGGCGATCTGGGAACGTGTGGGCGGCTGATCGATCATATTACGGGGGGCCGTCAGGCCTATCGCAAAGCAGCGCGCTAACAGTTGTTGACATTCTCGTTTCAGGAGAAACAGAGAGGGCGATTGCGGGCGTGGCAATCTGCATATTATGATCTGCGGGTTCCTCAATTTGATTTCAAAGTATATGCGAGAGCTCTGGAGGCGTCAACCGTTGATGTCTTGAAGCTTTTCGCAACACTTCGGATTCAGAGTCAGAATCAAAAGTTCTAGATTCTCCGGAGTTTCCTTTTTTTTTTCTCCAGCTATTGCCTGAATCTGGAAGTCGGTGACTTCATTGCAAATTCTGCTGGGGAGATTATTAATTTTTATTATTATTAATTAATATACTCGGGATATCGAAACCAGGTCCCCGGTGTGATTATCCTTCATATACCCAGAAAGCCAAAGCAGGGGACCATGGCGATGGGACAGGGGAAGAGCGGGGCCGGTGGTGCGGGTGTGGGTACGAGAACAGGTGGAACTGCACCTCCTGCATCAAATCCCGAAGCTGGCCCATCATTAATCTCGCCGTCGGCCGTCGAAAAGAAGTCCACCCGACCCAAGAAACTTCGCTTCCAAAAAGCAATCACCCCCCTCGGCCCCACTGCCGACGCAGACTGCTACACTTGCCGCCGCAGGCGTGTACGCTGTGACCGTGGATTGCCGACCTGCAGAAAGTGTGCAAAGGCGGAGCATGATTGTACGGGATATAAAAAGGGGTTTCGGTGGGTGGGGGGAATTGCGAGTAGGGGGAAGATGATGGGGAAGCGGACGTTCGATGAGGAGGAGGATGAGGAGGATGGAGATGGAGAAGAGAAGGGGAGGAGCGAGATGGATGGGGGTTATCAGATGTTGCATGTGTGTGAGAGTATGGGTAGGGGCGGCCAGGTGGCAGTAATGAGGGACTCACCAGATACAGAGATGGCAGTGTCTGGGGAGGATGGACGACAATCGGGAGAGATAGCCATGGGAGAGCTCATGATGGACTCTCCACAGCTCACACTTGCGGAAAATTACAACTATGCTACATCAATTGCTATGCCATCATTATACTCACCCAGGGGTATTGAACCATCTGCTCTTGACTTGGGGATTGATTTCGTCACAGAACACTCCGAGATCGTGGAAGATACATTCCCAGATAAAAACCAGGATGCCTTGGACAGCGATATCACGAGCCTACCTCTCTTTGCCACTTCCGGTGGCAGTTTCTTGGACGATTACATCGCAGTCACAGCTTTTCAATGGAACCGATACTTTGACACCAGCTCAAACTACAGCTACAGCCGTGCCAGATCAGGCCGGTACTACCGCATCTCTCCGAATGGGGCCGACGTATACGGCAAGCAGTACACACTTAGTCTTTGCGTTGGACCTCCCGCAACGACGTGTGTCTCTGGCTCTTCGTCCTCGATGTCGACTGGGTTTGATATAAGTATAGCGAGCTTGATTGATTTTTATGTGTCTACGCCTTCGGCGGCACCGTCAATGATTGGGTGTTTGGATGCTATGGCTAGATATTATCTTTCTTATTGTAAGTATTACTCTATATTATAATATTATCCCACTTTTATTCCACTTCACAGGCTGATATATCTTGAATGAAGTCGACCAGATGTGTAGCATCTTCCTCCTCTTTGACCGACACCCCCTCAACCCCTACCGCGAACTCCTTCTCTCCACCCTGCATTTCTCCGAACCCGCCCTCCTCTCTACCATTCTCGCTGTTGCTGCCCGCTACCACGCAAACGTCACTGGTCACCACTACAACTCCTCCAGTCACAGACTCGACCTTATCTACTACAACCAAGCCCTAAACTACCTCAACCAAGACCTGCAAGACGAAAATCGAATGTTGGAGGATACCACGCTGGCTAGTGTGTTGTTTTTTTTGTTTTACGAGACGATGGACTCCGGGCTGGATACATGGAGGGTCCATTTGAGCGGGGCGAGGAAGCTGGTGGAATTGAAGTATGGGAGGATGCAGATGCAGCAGGGTGGGGAAGGAGAATTGACGCATATGCAGGCGTTTATTTTGCATTCAATTGCGCTGTGAGTGTATATGGGGGTTATGATATCTATTTGCTATGCCTTTTTCTAATTCTTTTGTTATATACAGATTCGACATCATCGGCAGCACCCTCGTCACCGACCGACAACCCTCCGTCCTGCCCTCTCTCTCCGCTACACCCACTACCCCTAGCACATTTCAATACCCATCTCCATCCCCATCCCCACCTCTCCCCACATCCCCCACCACCGCCACCAACATCTCCACCGCACTCACGCACCTCGACACCACCGTCCTCCCCATCCTCACCCAAGGCGAAATCTTCTGCTTCCTCGCCTGCCCCCCCACGCTCCTGCACCTCATTCTCAAAACCACCCTCCTCAGCTCCCACCCCTACCTCTCCACCTCCACCCCACCACCCCACCTTCTTACCGAATTCCACCTGCACCGCACCAACCTCCTCAACCAAATCATCTCCTTCGATCCCACCCCTTGGCTGCAGAGACACAACTCCCAGTCCACCATCACAGCGGATGAAGATGACCTCCTGCACCACGTGGAGGCGTATAAAACTGCCGTGCTGATATACCTCTACCGAAGTCTCTACCTTCCGTACGAGCTCTTGGGTGAAGGAGAGGGAGAAGGGGATGGGATTGTAGATATGGAGCAGCTAGCAGAGCGGTTATTTTTCCATCTAGACCAGATTCCGACCCGGGGTCCACTGTATAAAGGTACCGTTTGGCCGTGCTTTATTGCGGGGACGGAGGCGAGGAATAGAATACAGAAGGGTAGGGTGAGGAAGCATTTTGGAAGGCTATGGGAGGTGCTGTATTGTGAGAATGTGAGGAATGGGATAATCGTGTTGGAGGAGCTGTGGGGGGAGAAGGGGGGGATGGTTTTGGAGGAGGAGGAAGAGGGAGGGGAAGAAGGGGCAGCAGGTTCGGAGGGGGTAGGGAAGGAGGAGTTTGGAGGGGGCTGGAGTAGAAGGGGTAGGGCGAGGGGGATTGGGGATGGTACTAGTATAAATAGTGGGAAGGGTGGTGCCGGTGGTGGTGGCCGTAGTGCTGCAGCAGGTGGTGTGGGTAGTCCTGGCCTCCGCCAGGACTGGAAAGGATATTTGAAGCGGAAAGGGGTTGAGTGGTTGTTTATATAGTGATTGCTATAGCTGAAGAGACATGTTACGCCACATATACTATTAATATTTGCAAACATATATCAAGCACACCTAGTGCAGCACACGATTGACCTAATACAATTCACTTTAGCGGCATGGGCGAGGAACATTCTAAAGGAGCGGTGGAAAGGTTATATGTGTGTGAGTATCGTATCCGGTGGGTTAGTTACCCTGCTTTTGCTTCTATACCAGGGCCTCTCTTAGAGCAAGTGACAATTGGATAGATTTTTTTTTTTTTTTTTTTTTTCGTAGTTGCCTACTCTCACAACACTGCCTTTGACCTTTTCCTTCAGCCCCCCCAGATAGCGTAATTAATACTCATTTGCATAGGAGATTGAGAAAGTTCTACACAATAGGCGCTAATTGAATAGCAAAGATATCCCGTGTCTTGAAAAACCGTTGGAAAGTTGCGGCCTTTTGGTTTCAGTTCTATATAGGTTCCTAGATTCGTTATTCATTGGGGTCCAGGGGAGTTCTCCTAGAACTTGTAGTAGGGGAAAATTTGGCAACTAGGAAATGGGGGGGGGTATTTTGATGTCAAGCGTAAGAAACCATTTTCACTTCGAGTTTGGTAATGTTTTGGAGATGGATAAGCTTGGTACAAGTGGGGACGTAATCTTACAATTTTGTTTGATTGATGTTTAACGTTCGTCCAGTATATGTAAATTCGAAGGTTGGAGGTCAAGTAATACTTTATTTGGTATAGCGCCGTGGGGTTTCTTCGAAGTTTTAGTTCCGTTGAAATTAGTTCTTTGGTGTGTCCCGAGAAATGTACAGTAGGTAGGCTGTTTTGGAACTGTATATGAGTGGGTAATTCCAGGAGAGCCCAGGTCTGCTGAGGAATTGTTTTTTTTTGTTTTTCTTCTGGAATTATCGTACCAGAAAATCAATGGTTTTTACGAAACGTTACCAAAAAAAAATATGTAAGATAATGAAATTGGAATGTTATTGGTGGGAGAGATCATTTAAAAAGTCAGACACGAATTCTTCCACGTGCCTGGGCAAACTGAAGAATCCAAGTGGCCTGGTAATGATATAAGTATGTAATCGATAGTATTAGATATCGATCCCTGACAACAATACGGGGGGGGGGTCTCAACAATACAGCCACTGCAACACACCAAAAAAAAAAAAAAAAGTTAGCTGTAATGATTGAAACATTCCAAATATACTTAAAGCTGTCTATTGACGATTTTATGAACGAGCACCTTGAAATTGAAATAACCCTGAACGAGTGACCACATCTTAAATCAAGGCGCCCCCCCCCACCCCAGGTCAAGTATGAAATTTGAAGTCAACATTATTCATTCTCCAAAATAAGGATTTAACATTTCCTCTTATCCTCAAGTAAGTTTTGGGTTCAGCCTTTCATAGGGAGTCATGAACCACGTTAGTTTAAATCCAATCTGACTAGTAGTACAGATCCCCCTCAGACTCAAGTTACCTAATGCTTCCATTCGGGCAACAGCCTGTGCAACATTTGTGACATTGACCTAAGCAAATATTCGATATTAGTATCGATTACCGTTCACATTTTATATCCGAATATAAGCTGGGTGGTGTGAAGCAAAAAAAAAAAAAAAAAAAAAAAAAAAACAGGTTTAATAATTGAAGGCCATAAATCTAAAGCCGCAGAGCCGCAGATCTCGATCGCTTCCTCACTACCCCCGTTATTCAACTGGTACAACAACTACAAATTCAACAAAACACCCCGAGGGGAGATTAAACCCCCTATCAGCGAGCTCAGTCAGGCCTCTGGCCTCCGACTACTTGTAAGTAGGACATCATGCAGCAAAAACTGCGAAGCTTATCAGTGTGTGTGTCAAAGTCAAGGAAAATCTACGCTTCGACGGAAAAAAAAAAAAAAAGCCCCTCTCACGGTCATTGCCCACGCAAAACAACTGAAGAAGATGATCGGAGGAATAAATCTTAAGTGTCAAGAAAGAACCTTTCCAGGGGGGTTTGACGGGTCTCAATTTTGAAGCGGCGGGTACTACGGGAGTCTAATATCAAGAGGTGGAGTGCGACTACTATTGAAGGGGCAGAGCATGCGAAAGCACGACTTGAATGGCGCACCAGAATTTGATGGTTGAAAATGAGGGAAGATGGTATCATGGAGTGATGAGTACTCTGTGGACCGTGACTCTGTTGAACGCCGGAAATGGGTTTTCTGAACACTAAGTCAAAAGTGGCATACAGATAAGATTCATGGGAAAATAAGTGGTAAAGGCATTAGCCAGGCTGCTTTTGGAATTATGCGGTATCTAGATGGTACATATGACAAGCTCTGTGTTTAATTTCATGCCCTTCGGTGTGCTCTGGTTGTTGGTGTTGTAGACCAATACCAATCATCTCGTAGGAAAACTTTGCAACACACGACTGCTCACTAACTCCTTCCAAGATAAACTTTTAGAAAAAGTCAAATGCCTTAATGAGCCCTTTTCCTACTGAGTGATCTACAACATATAAATCAGCCCTGTATAACAAATAAATTTGAATTGCCCGCTAAAGAATTCATCGTGAAAAAAGAAAGCATCAGTCCAGCTGTATGAAGTCAGAGCTATGATGAGTGGGGATAGTCAATCTCGGCCAGCCAAGATCCAACGTATAAACAAAGCGTAACAAAGAGATTTCTTAAAAAAAAAAACCGAAATGAACTTAAAAAAATAATGAGTGTAGAAGCTAGAAGCCATTCATATCGAAAAAAAAAAGGAAAAAAAAAAAAAAGAAAAAGGAATTGAAAGTCCAACCCAGACATCTAACCCAATGTCAATTACCTTTCCGTCTCTCACCTGCACGTAACCGCCGTGCAGAGCTAGATATGAGAATGTGAGTACGTAAGTAGATAGCAATAGGTCTAGGCTTGGACATTCAATAGCCCTAAGTGGGTAAGATCAAGAGGGTATACGTAAGATATATGTAAAGAAACAGACCAAAGAAAAGTATATGCAAATGCTATACTGCATGTGTGTCATCTTGTGGATGAAAAAGTAAGATGATGCCAAGGCAGGGTGTATTCTCCACCTTCCCAAACCTAATACCCACCAAAATTCCAACGCCAAAAAAGTCCCCCAGTAAATTATGGAACCTCCCTCAATTGAGTCGAATAAGTAAAATGTCAAAAAGGAAATGAGTTAGACAAATCAAGAAAAATCATTAATATAGCCTAGAACTCCAAATCCATGATCCCCCTATCCAATCTCATCACCCTAGGACTGACATGCTTCTAGGCAAAATCTTTGCCCAGTTACACATTCAAGCCAGCTCACCAGCCCGACCCACGTAGCCATCAAGATCCAGAGACGCAAAACCATCACTGGGGTCTATATTGCCAACCCAATGAAGCAGACCACTACCCAATCAGACAATTACACTATTGCTGATTCGTTTAGCTATAACCCCATTGATTTGACTGGATTCATTTCCCCCAGCGTTAGCCAACCCAAAACCGCCACAATCACTCTACCCGCAACGCAACAAAACACACAAAAAAAATACGCAAGGTAAAAACCCTGGAGGACCAAAGAAACCCGACCCAGATGGCCAGAGAATAGGAAATAAACTCCTCCTGTGCTGAGAGTCCCATATGTGGCCAGGCGCAAAATCATAATCATCATTGTTATCGTGGTCGTTAAAATCGTCAACGTCGTCGTGCGCGAGTACCTCAAAGTACCTCAAAGCCATAACATGATCGTGCTCGATATCCCCGATCTGGCTCTCGAATTAAGGAAGGACAAATGAAAAATTAAGTTTGGAATGAGGAGAAAACACAAAACTAATGGTACGACACCAAGAAACCGTTAATATTGCACAATGTGGTCGAAATAGCCAATCCCAAAAAAAAAAAGAAAAGAGTAAAACGGCTTTGTACACCATCCAACCGAGCAAAAGAAAAAATACTACCGCCGGGGATGGAAATGTCGAGGCAGAAAGTGGAGACAGGGAAATTGGGAGGGGTATTGTACAATTGGTATGTTGCAGATGGGCGGGAATGTGCGTGCGTCCGATGCCACTCCCCCCTTCTAGCGATAAAAAGGCCGTTTCAGAACAAGCCAGGAGTGTTCTTTAAGGAAAACAAGAAATCTTGATGGGTAAAGACGTTCGGCAGGGGTGTAGGCGAACTAGCAATAAAAGTGCAAGAATTCTAATACATCATTCTTGCAAAGAACAGACAGGCGACGATGTGAAAAACAGGAACAGGGCCCAGTTTAATTATATATCGCTGGTAGAGACCTTGGGAGCCTCCAGCTGGGAAAATTGGGTGCTGTTGACATGCCGCGAACTTCATGTTGAAAAACTTTACATACATAAACTATGCTTCGTTACTGCATGGCTGGTCACCATAGGGCAGGTGGGGTGTGGCATGAGCTTAGCAAACACCCATGAACCAGTCCTTTTTCCAATCAGAATGTATGTCTGGCTTGACCCAGTGAATCCGTGGGGCACCTGTTTTGACCACAAGCACTAGTAAGTAAAGATACAGAGACCACCCAATGCCTACCCGAGGAGCGCCTAGGTTAAGAGCCAAACTCACAGATATTAGTTGGTGTCCCTCCGAAATAGAAGTCATCTTCCCCTGCCATTCCAATGCACCTAAAGTCTAATGTTGATGGTTTCTTGTGGCGCTTGGTCAAAAGTCCATGACCGACTTTTGGCACCTTGGAGATTCTGTGTATCCTCAAAGCCCCAAACGGCAACTCGAACTCAAACATTTTAGGGAACTTTGCAAACAATCTTTTTGACCTCCCCGAAAGGGTCGAAGCGGTCGTTGATATCGTTGTTGGTGATGAACTCATTGAATTAGCAGTTGTAGTCCTCCCACGATGGAACCTTAGGCTTAGTGTCCTGCCCTTCATTGTTGATGTCAAGCTCGAGAATGATCTCTTGAGCCCCGAGTTTCTACCGTACGCAAAGGTTCTCACAGAAAATGGATATGATGTTGCCACAGATTCGAGAGACGATCTAGATCTGCCAAATTCCTCGGATATTGGCGTACTGCAACTGCTTGTTGGAGCCGTGAAGGTGAGCTCAGGGTTCAAATTGAGGTCGGTAGTAAATGAGTTGAAGAAGTTGGTGTATCGATATGTGGGTGGTGCGCTTGCTGGTCTACCGTATTCGTTCACTCTCATTGTTGGATTGACGGTCATTAAATAAGGCAATAGGTCAACAGAGTGTGGATGGCTTGAGGACCGAAATAGAGGGCTTGAAGTGGGGCTGTTCGTTCCCGTGGCAGAAAGTTCGTGCAATTCAAGGACAAAGCCAGCCAGCCAGTCGGGGTAGGGGACTGCAGTACTGTAAAGTCTAAATCTGCTGTGCTCAGTTGAGTGACGGTGGGATGCTGAGCAAGGCCAGATATGGCATGCGGTGACCACAATGAAGTGGGACTGATTCGTCAACCTGAACACCACGTCGCTGCTGTTGTGACCTCCGGCACTGGTGAATCCCACCGACGGCGTAGTATCGATATCCCGATGCTGAAAGCCGTGCAAACCTTTGTATATCGGCCGCCGTACCTCCTCCAACTAGCACGCCTGCAGCTGACAGTATGTATGTTACTGTACAAACGCCGGACAACGGGGCAATGGGGGGGTGTATCAAGAAAACGAATGTGAGGGGATTTTTCCAAAATACGCAGTATGGGTCTTTCAGAATCTAAACGAAATTTGGATATTTAACGAAAGTCCAGTGTATACAGCGTGCGTAAGGGGGCATAAAAACTTTCGTTGATGTTGTGCAAAAAGAATGACTGACAAAGAAGTACGATTAGAACGGAGGAGCAGATGGCCGGAATAAGAAGAGAGTGAGAAGAGACGATCGGTGCGACACCGGCCGGCAGTTTAGGATCAACAAGGAAATTATTAACATGTCCAATTGAGTGGCAGCAGTACCAATTGCAATATCAGCGTCGCGGGTGTGCTATGTAAGTAGTTCTCGAGCGTCCCCCAATTCTACCCCGACAATGTTAAATTCGCTTCCTTGCCGCGCGATATCCTCCACGTCAGAGAGCCTCTCTCTTCCATCTATCCCACTGGCTCCTCGGAGTGCAATCACATCGTTCTCATCCCCCACTTCCCGTTCCCCTCTTCTCGGTAGAAAAAAATAACCTTGAATACGAATACCGGGCGCTCAACCCCTGTATACAAGTAGCAGAACCATTGAGATGTAGCCAGAACTGTCGGGGCAACATTTAGTACAGTAGCATTACCATCGCACCAACCACAGCCTTGCAAACATAATTGCAGGAGGTACCACTACCAGAAGAGCACATCCCATCCATTCGATACTAACCTCGTCTCGCGTATTGCTACCTTGATAGAATTTAGACATGGTAGAACAGCAAACGGTTGACCGACCCTTGCGTCAATCGCCCGAAGGCAGACAAATAGATGTCACTGCCTCTCTTCCATGGTGTCGCTCCAATGAAGCCGTCACGGGATTTCTGCATGTGCATGTGCATGTGTGAGTTGTCGATGCTGTGACAAGGGTGTCTTAATGGGGTAATGTCCTTGATGCACTAGCCTAGTCAAGTATGGGTGCTGTGCTGACCTGGGTTTCTAGACTTCATCGTATGCCGCAGGGTTTCGCCCACGTACATACCCTAGAGTATGAATAATTCCTCCGGCCGCAATTCGTTCTATTAGCAATTAGAGATTTCAATGGGCTCTTGGGCTCCATGGTGCCGTCATAGTACTTACTATGCAGAGGGTCTCAGTCGACCGCCCAGAGGAAGGTGCATACCTCTCTACATTACGGGTATAGCACGCCCAAAGTTTCATGCAAAGTGCCCAATACGGATAGATCCGCACGATGCTGTGTACAGTAGCTAGCGGTATACATATAGAGTACTGTAAAACAAGAACACCTCCCCGCATTAACTCGCCTTAGAGAAAGCCACCAGTTAACTAGTACTGATTCCGGAATAAAATGAAGTGTATTAAAAAAAGAAATATCCAGGGTCCGCGGGGCATGCGCACGATTTCGCACAGGCATCACCGGAGTAAGATACCGTAGTCTCTGTATCTTGGGATTTTGGCACGCAATGGCAGATGCTGCAATTGATCGTGCGCCATGCCCACGAGTTTACTCTAAAGATCTAGGCGCATATACATATATTCCTTGATTCAGCAAGTCGTTTACTACCTATTTAATGATCACCGTCAGCATCATGAAACCGTGGAACTTGCCAAAACCTATTTTTGTTTTCCAAATTGCGAATGTGCGAGGGACCTCGAATTCACCCCACAGTGTCCCTATGTACTCAACGCGAGATTTTTGCTTATCGCCTTGAACGCTCGAACTAAATTCCTGCCTCGCTCCACACAATTCAGTCAATTCACAGGAAAAAAGTTTTCAGCTCGTTGTTGTCCATTTATATTCATCTTCCAATTCATCCCATGCAGGTTTGGCTGAGACCTCATCCATTCATCCCGAGTCCGCCTGGTGCATCGAATACTTTTCCTTCCCGCCCCTACTACTTCCCCTACTACTTCAGGACTTTTTATTGCCTATCATGAATATTACAGTTGTATCATGATTAAATTGTCCTGCGGTCGATTTTACCACAGTTTCCACCAACAGGTTCCGCTACCTGACGCCTTCGCTAAGCCCTACTGGCGGAGGCCACGGCATGAAACGAACTTTGCACCTGTTGGCTCCCGGCGGCCGGGACTGGCCCTAAGACTGACCCTTTTACCCGTGTTGCGTAGTCTGGTTGCGTGTTGCGGTTCCTGAGTTAGTCCATTATTGGTTTAGTGGGATATCTACTGACACTGGCGCTTTACTCTTTCGACACAATATCTTCAATCCGATTGCACAGAGAGTGACTTAGATGTTCCCCTTGAACAGCACCTCCACCTGGCATCCCTCTAGATCCCTGTAAGCACTCTCTCCCGTCTTTGAAGCTGGCGACGTTGACGTCGTTGATTCGATTGGAATCTGGGAAGGATATGTTACAGATTTCTAAGAATAGGAAAGTCTGAGTATGCACTCTCGCAATTGCATGAGGCAGGAGTTAATCGATTGTTACAGTAATTGTGAACCAAGCCTAATTCCTTTTGTCAAAGTGGAGAGATCCGAAGGAATCATGAAGGAATCATCGATTGAGTCGGTACGTGTACAATCAAACTATGGAAACGTTATGACAGTCAAACATGTTTGGGCCCAGTAGATCATTGTGGGGAATATCTGTGCGACGTTCTTTCAAGAATGTTTTGCGTTCCAGTGTTCAATTACTCCCGGCTAGCTGGGAATTAGAGCAAATGACCTAGCTGGCGATTAAAATGTTATGAGTTCCCTTTCCCGCGTGTTGATGGTGCAAGATTTTAGCATTGAATAGTCGACCTGTAACGCAAGCCTCGTCTACCTATTTGACCAGTATCTCGGAGATTAGTCACTAATTGGGATTAAAATTCAGTTCGTAAGCACAAGGAACGCAATCTGAACTGTTAGCGGTCTCTTGTACACGTGTCATTGAATGTCGACAGTCAAGGTGACCCCCATGGCGACTTACGCTATTACACACCTTGGACTTCAATGTCTCGGAGTATACACCCCACGGTACGTCAACCCCCCAATACAGAATGATACATTTATAAATTTACTCCTGGTGTCTGCGCGGGATCGATATAATGCCAAAGTCGTACGGGTCTATTAATATCACTATATGTCAGGGATATTTTGGTCAGCGGCATAGATCCAAACGAATAGCGGCTCGGTACTACTCTCCGGTTCAATTGATACCAATCAAGCCCTATTTAAGACAATGGGAATTAATATGGTGAGTTAATTATGAGTTTCAATGCATATACTTGATAGCTGAACAAAACATTAGTAACATGGGGATGTATACTTAGTATGTGCCGAAACCACCATATTGAATTCCATCAGGCTCCACTGACGCACTGAGAACTGTAGAATACCTAGGATGAACCTGTAGATGTAGTGATATCATCATAGCATCTTGATCTAACATCAGGTGCACTACAGAGTAGGAGGTTGAGAGCGCCACATGTTGTGCCAAGGACGGAGTTGATGGTGTCGCGCACAACCTGTGGAGGAAGGTTAAGATGCCATAGCTTGTGTCCTCGGAGAGGAGGTGCCACGGGTTGTGCATTGGAGGAGAATATGGTGCCATGGAGGAGGGGGTTATGGGGGCGCCTAGGCATGAGGGTGTTGAGGGTGGCCTCAGAAGAGGATATTGAGGGTGCCATGGAGAAGGGGGCCCTCAGGGAGAAGGGGGCCCTCGGGGAGAGGAGGTTGAGATACCAGCATGGCAAGCAGAGTGCATGGAGGTTGTCTAGGCTTGATAGCTGGTATGAAGGCTGCTGCTGGGGGGTTGAAGCACCTTGGGGAGAAGTCTCCCCAACCATCTCAAGTAAATGACTACTGAAACTGGAGCTGGGGAGCCTCTCAATGGTGTTGAGGATTATGAAGAGGAAAGGGGAAGATTCAAATACTAACTCAGGTATACGGGCCAGTTTATCTAGGATGGCAAACCATAGGCGGCTCAAAATATGTAAGTGGTTGCGTAAAAACATGATGTCCAGTACATACATAGAATCCCAGTCCAAACAGGGGTTTTTTAAACACCAAAACACCCCAAGTTGCCAAAAATGTAAAAAACATCGACGTCATCAATTAACCCACAAAAGGTCTATAGGCGATTTTCTTTATCAAGGTCATAACATTCATGTATTTGAATTCTGTTATCATACTAGTTTGCAGGCGGTGGAGATTCAGAATGGTATTGCAGCGCCTTGTAAACATCATCTAACTCGTGCTCCAGTGAACAACACCAATATCAGTCTCAATTATATGCAAGTTATACCATCAGGTTTGTGCATGGAGGGATATTTCAATACTGAAGTTTGAGATGGGGAAGTTTAGCCCTAAAAACAGCGTTGGTCGCACACTTATATACTACGTATGTTACATGCAGAGCACCCTTATATCTAGGGCAGCCCTCACATAAGGGTTCTCACGTCTTCATCTAGCGTTAGCAACAAAGGTGTATGGAATTTATCCATTGTCATAACGTCCATCCAGGCTCATGTCCAATGACTGTATATAGCTTGCTGTACGACTCAGATCAATTTCTCGCGCTCTCTCTTGCTCTCGTCCTTGCTCTCGCTCGCTTTCTGGTATACATTTATTCTCACGTCTCTACACGCTTTACTAGGTGACCTCCTCCTTCATTGGACAATAATCGATTCCCACTGCATTACAGGTTATCCTAGATAACCTAGATTTTTTTCAATACAATCCCCCTATAAGGAATTTGGTAGCCCTCAGAAGCTTCATTTTGAAGGGTTATGCAATCTTATGACTTTGTGTATCATTTAAACTGGCAGTTCTAGCCTGAGGCAGAAAAAGAAAAAAATAAGGGTGCACGAATACTTTTGCAGGAGTATTGTATTTTGACTTCTTGTGTCCTCTGCACGTTTGTTCACTACCGCCTATCATTCTTATATCGTGATAAATATATTTAATATCACTGAAGAGTGTATTGCATCAAGAATCAGTAGTACACATACGGCGCTATATGCCAGGTGTCTGTATTTCTGGACTGTAGAATAAAACCATATTTTGAATTGAAACCCAGTCGTTATCGTTATTAGTAACATAATGCGTTGAGAAGAGAGTTACCTTCAAGCTTTGGCCTACTAGTTGGTAAAACTCCCAAGGTGAAGAAGAATAGATGGAGATTATAGAACTACGGGGGGTCTACATAAGACTATCATCGGCACTTGAACTGGGTCACTGGTAATTTATGCATGGGACTCCCGCGACATTCAATATTCGATTGGTTCTAAAAAGGCGCTACCGTAAGTAGCCTTGGAGCTCCCGTTTGGGTAGTCGGTTAGAAGGTAGTTCGAACGATTGGCCACTAATTCGACCATTCGATATTGTTAGATAGTTCGACCAGCAATCTGAACCAGGATATTGCTCAATCGTTCAGGTTCATACAAACGAACTGCTAATCACCACGATTGCTGACAGTAAATTGCTTCGAAAATTGTATGCAGTTAGTATTATGAAGTATAGCGTAGTGGCTAATAGAATTATGAACCTCTCCAAAATACAGCCTTTGATAGATGGTCGTCTAAAGTAGAACAAAAGTTGGTATTTATTGCACTCTCTATTCATCGCGAGAATAATCAAACACCGAATCGCGGGATAATCCCGTCAGGTGCCAAGATCCTGCTTGACATTTACCCTGAAATCATAGCAACCCAAGGTGGGCGGTGCGTGGTTTTACGCTTAATCGCCCTATCAATTGGAACCAATTTTCGAATACCCCGTAGATATTGAAACTTGACTACAATGATTAATGATATATTCTAGGCCCCTCAAAACCACCCCTGCTACTGAGTTTACCGTAACCTTGGGCTATATACATAAATATAGTGCAATCTGCTCCAATGTTAATGCCCTGGCCGATCCTATAAATAGACCTTGAATTTAGCAGCGGAAATTGACGGAAATTGTACCTATGTAGGTCCCCCCCCCAAAATTCCCCAACCCCCAACCCCCAACCCCCATCAACAAGGTGAAAATACTTACATTCACCTGTCAAATCTACAGCTACGAAGCTTACTTAAGTATAGGCAGGCCTATCATCAAAACTGCTGAAGTAGAAGTCACCAGGTGATTCATTAACATAAAACTGTCATCTGAATGATGAGGTGTACTTAATACGCATATCAATTCAGCAGGTCTGGACCCAAGATCATCAATTGATATTATTTAATAGTCCTTATATAGCACGGAGGAATTGTCACGCCACAGGCAGTACTGACTTGGTATAAGAGCTCCTTAGCCTCTAACCATCCATGCCCTGCTTCACCTGAACTCACAATAGCGTTATAAAATTCAATCGGACTCTGTGAATTCACTATCAGCATCAGCCCTATATCAGCCAGACTATGCCTTCATTGGGTTCCCGCTATAGCCAATTTTTCTTTCACTCAGATAAAACACCCTGCGAATGCAATTCCACCTTCCCATGGCATGCATCTTGAATTATATTTGACTTCTTGCTATTCTCAAGTCTGCACTCATATCTGAAAGCGTACTGTACCATGCGTTTGCAGCTGCGCTTGCTATAGCTTTGCATAAACTGAATCAACTATTTCGGCAGAATTTGACATCATAGCTTCAGATATTTTGATATGGTATTTGCATTGATATGGTGTTGGAGTTGATATGTTAGGATCCATACTTTCTGCAACCAAGAGCAGCAAGACACCTTATTTACTACCTTTCTTTTATAGAATAGTAAAATTTTAGCGTGTTCTGCTTGAAATGCTTCCGTTTGAACTCTATGGTCTCCATTTGGGACTTGACATTCAACGGAGTTACCGTAGAAATCCGCAGTTAATTTGAAGAGGCTTGCAACGAGATGAACCATTACCCTGAATTGGGTAAAGGAATTAGGCTAGCAATCTCGTTAACGCCAAGGTTAAGTTCAACTGTCAACATGAAAACGAACTAAGCCGGACTATATTCATTAACAAACGCCGAGTAAGGCTACAAACATTTGACATAAATTAAATCAAATTCTATACTTTCCCGCCATATCCCACCGCATTACTCCACCATGACTACGAAAGTCCCTATTCCTAGTAGCTAGACGAACGAACCAAGCCAACCCAAGGCAATAAAAGAGAGGAAATCCCATAAAACGGCAAAATCTGTATGAACTTAACAGCTTTTTTTTTGCAACTGTGATTGTAAAGCCAAAAATCACAATGACAGCGGCAGCATCGGTTGCAAGTGCAGCTATAAAACCTGAAACCAACCATCTATTAGATTCCTAAGTAGGCGTTTCTTTTACACAGCACCCCTGTCAATCATCTTCTTCCTCAGGTAGTTCTTGTATTCACCAATACTACCCTCCCATCTCCTGATCGACTTGTTCTCGCACACCAAGATCTGCTTGGCAATCTTATCGAGTAACCTATATGATTGTGAACGTTAGAAAATCGGCAATTATTACGGAAAGAAAAGCCGCATACCTGAAGTCGTGAGACACCACTACGACACCACCCTCGAAGGCATTGATAGCATCAGCCAAGGAGTCAATTGTTGGAATATCCAAACCGTTTGTAGGTTCGTCCAACAGCAACATATTGGGTCCCTCAATTGCTAACAATGCGAACACAATTCTGCTCTTCTGGCCCTCGGACAAGGTGCCCATCAACGCAGTTTGCGCGTCTCCGGTCAAGCCATACTTACCAAGCTGCTGTCTCCAATACTGATAATCCTGACTCTTCTCTCGGTACTTGTCACGAACAAAATCAAGCGCTGACTTAGTCAAATCGAGTTGATCGGCACTGTGTTGGGAGTACATGCCAAGCTTCAGGTGAGTGTGGCGGGAAACTGATCCGGCGGTGGCTGAGAGCTTTCCAGTCATTAGACGGAGGAGTGTGGATTTCCCAACACCATTAGGTCCGACAAGGGCGACACGGGAGTCCATGTCCACACCGAGGTCCAGATGCTCGTAGAGGTTATCCTCTGGATTGCCAGAATATGAAAAGGTAACGTCGTCAAAAGAAAGCACAGGCGGTGGAAGCTTCTCAACTTGTGCGAAACGGAAGGTGAAAACTTTGTCGGGAACGACCTTCTCAATAAGACCATCTGCCTCCATCTTGTCGAGAATCTTTTGGCGGGATTTGGCTTGACGGACCAAGTTCGCATATGTACCAGCCTATCATGACGGATTAGCTCGAGTTGGGCTAGTATGAGGGGGGATGATACGTACAGATGCAATGAACTTCTTAATATGAGCAATCTCTTCTTGCTGCTTGTGGTATGATTTCATTTGGTTGACCTCGTTTTCGCTCCTTGTTTTCATATAACTAGAATCATCTCCATAGTAAGTAATTGTGCTGAATTCATATCAACGTGGATTTGGTCCTTACGCATCGTAGTTACCACCATAGTAGATGAGCTTATGCAATCTCATGTCAATCATGTTTGTGCACACACCGTTCAAGAAATCCATACTGTGTGAAACCAATACGAGAGTTCTGTCCCACTTCTTGAGATACTCCTCAAGCCAAACGCATGCCTCCAAATCCAAATGCGCAGTGGGATCGTCGAGGAGCAAAAGTGAGGGTCTGACAAACAGCGCTTTGGCTAAAGCAACACGCATACGCCAACCTCCGGACATGTCTCTCGTTTTCTTGTGAATAGTGACTTTATTGAAGCCGAGACCGGTAAGGATGAGTGCAGCACGGGAAGAGAAGGTTGAAGGATCCATAGAATCAATACGCTGTATAAAAGGTTAGTTATTTGGGACGCCCTTTGCAGAAACAGCATGTGCATATGTAACGAGGGGCAGTTGATACCTCATACAAGTCCTCCAATACTGGGGAATCTGCACCCTCCTTCTCTAAGATGTCCTCTGCCAAACTCTCCAGCCGTTTGAGTTCATTCTCTGCTTCTGTAACGACCCACTCCAACGCACCCAAATCAGTGGGGTCTGCCGGCTCATTCAATAGGTAAATATCGACGTGCTCGGGGATCGGATATTCTCGAGCGGCAATGGACTTCAAAATGGTCGACTTCCCACATCCGTTCTCACCCAACAACCCGTATCGGCGCCCGTAGTTGAGTTCCAAGGTGGTATCCTGCACGAGAACCTTTCCATGGAACACCAAGCTGACAGATGTGATCTTGACATCCCTGGACGACTGGATGGACGATAAGACACCAGTGGTGACACGGTCGGAAATTCCGTTTGCGTCCTCTTGGAGAGCAAGCTTCGAGATAGCTGGGAGAGCATCGTCGGAGGTCGCCGGAGGGGTGGCGTCTCCTGCTACGGAGGATGCCTTGGATGTTGCCTTGCTTCCGCCAGCGGGAGTGTTTAGACGAGAGGAGACAGTCTTTTTCTCCTTGGGGGTGTCGCCTCCAGCTGCACGCTTAGCTTCACGCTTTGCCTTCGATACAGAAACCATTATAATATATGTGCTAGATTGTGCTGTTGAAGGGTGATCGGCTGGTCGAGAGATTGATCTAATAAAATATGTGCTGTATAAGAAGCTGTATGAAGCTGAGTTGCCCAGAACCCACAAAGGATTGAAGGATTGAGAACAGTAGTCTGGTTGGCAACGACCCCTAGAGACAAAAAGGACAATTAGACTCAACTGCTGTCAGGGTGGGGGGGGGATTCCTTGAGATAAAGGTGAGAAAGAAAAAAAAGTGGGCGAGATTCCTCTTGGCACCGTGAGCCTCAGGTGCCAGTTAGTCAGAGCTTGGCCGACAGCGAAGCAACAAGGTTCTGAAGCTCTCTACCTACTTACGAGAGGCTTCTGAAGTGGCCTCTTCTCTCCACCAATTGCTGCCAGAGTTGCTATTACTAATCACGTGTTGCCCAACGCATGTTCGCCGCGTAGGTACCTACGTGCCGTACAGTTCGATCGCGAGTGGAAATACGGAAGTGTACATGTGATATGTGGTTGGCTCGCCTCGCCCTACTCCAAACAGCATGCACCCTCGAATGCGCAGGTATGTATTATTCTGGCTCGGTAAAAAGCTTCAATTCCCCAGTATCCGTAGAATAACCCGTTAACCATGGTAATTGACAATATTTAATACTCTTCCGGATGATACATATGTATGTATGTATATTTATCCAAGTAACCTATATACTACTTTTCTGCATGTACGTACATATGTATGTACTTATATACAGATAGATGAAGGTACCGATCAGCAGCCCTGCCAACCCGGTTTTTATAGTTAAGGCTCTCAAACCAGTGCTGTGACCTCATACCAAAGATCTGCTCCAAGCTGAGATCATCAAGCAAGCGGACATCTGGATGGGACACAAAGAGTAGACTGTAGGATAGTAACTTATCGATCCTACAGTTCGGTAAACACATCAAGACTCATCTATGGTAGCGATCCTCTCGGACTCAACTTCTGCAATCTCAGCAATCAATCACATCGCATCCGACTCAAGACCACCCAGGAGCGGAATCGAAATAGATGTAAAAAAGGATACGACACATCTATCTCCTGGGTTCGCTCGCATATCGGAATCCAAGGTAATGAAAGAGCCGACAAGCTCGCCGCTTTTAGTTCAGCATTAGGACAATTCTCCGTACAAGAACCCACGGTGACAGAGGGAGGCATAAGGCAAGCTTCCAATGCCTTACGCTCCAAAGAACGAACAACCCCAGGCTTTGTGCGAATGGAATCGACACGCCCTGTCAGCATACACGTGGCTCCGGACGGACAGAGGTCCCCAGAAACAATGGCTACACAAGATAGGGAAAGCTAGTCTGGTTGGCACTAAGGGAAAGCAGATTCGAGCGCGTGCGAATGCGGATATGAACTACACGGAAAGCGGACACCACGTCACATTCAATTGCCCTATCTACCACGAGCAAAGACAGGCTCTAGGCAACATAAAGGAGTGGGAAGACCTGGACCGCCCGATATGGATTAAAGAGGAGGGGGAGGATGACTGGGAGTGGAGGCCTTTTTCGGGTTTGTCTACAGGAAGCTCTTTGGGAGACACATCTAACGTTCTTATGGGAACTAAATTCGCTGGGCGAGGGGCGGAATAGTAGGGGTATTCAATCTTAGGTTGTACGCTTTTTTTCCGACGTAATTCCTGTTTTCGTATAAAGGCACTTATACGCTCCAAAGTCTGACAACCCCCCTGAGGTTTTCGTATAAGTGGGGGGGCGTGGGCGTATAAGGCACCGTAATCTCCTCTAGAAAAAATGGTTTGTACGGTTTTACATAGCGTGCCAAGGTCGGGTAAAATTCTGGAGCTTGCCCTAAATGGGCCTAGTGTTTTCTACACGGGGCTAGTAAAATTTCTAAATGTTTGGGATTGCTTAGCAAATCAACCCGTTACCCCTTGTAGCTCCTTGAGGTAACGAATCTCATAGAGATATCGCAACAGCTGCAAAGGTCTCTCGCGCCTCCTTCTTTGCAAGACCCTTAGATCAACCCTGAAAGAGTCATCGCTTAAAATGCTGTCGTCACTGCCGCTGCTGCTGTCTCCGGATGACTCGCTAACCTCCGCACCCCGCCTTCTCCGCTGCCGCCCTCCCAAGCTTTTTCGTGTCTTCCTCCTAAGAAATTCCATCAACTTGACTTTCTGATCCCGCTCAGCATCTTCGTTAAGCTTCTTTAGGAACCATTCGATGATCACCCGCTTTTCGCTAACCTGTGGCATGTGTGTTGTGCGCTGAGGTTATTTTGGGAATGACCTCACTGCGTTCGCAAGGACCCCTTGGCAGTAGGGTCTTGGTACATATGAGACTAACAAACACTTTACTTAGCCCTCGCAGCGGCTCAGCTCAGAGCTTCTCACATGATGAGCCCCTAAATTTTATCAACTGAGCTAACCAACCAAGCTAACCCTAAGTGCTTAGCCCAAGCCTCCATTTTCTAGCGTCCTGATAAGCGCTCTAGATATACGAACGTATAAGCCCCTCCCAATTTATAGGGATGTACGGTGTATAAAGGCATTTATAGTAGGCCTTTCGGCGTATAAATGGTTCTATGGAGATCGGTACTTTATACGTTTTCGCAAATTTATACGGCGTATTTAGGGACCCGTATAAACCCATAATTACGGCCGTACAACCTAAGATTGAATACCCCTAGTATCTCTTAGTATTTTGGTTACTTTGGGGTTCTTGCAGGCTTCAGTCAGGCCTCTCGAGGTCATCTGGCACATAGCCGGTTAATGACAGCATGGGCGCTCTGCGCATTACGAATTTCGTTCGTATTTCTGTATCACATCTCATTTGAACAGTTTCGAGGCAGCGATTTTTCCTTTCTCACACATCTCGCTTCGAGGTTTTGTCTTTATCGGCTTGCTTTTCTCGCGCGAGGTGGAGCTGGTGGAGCTGGCAGATTAACTTGCCTTCTTCTGAATCCTCCCGGGTTTCCGGGGGCTCCTCATAGTCCCCTTAATGGGATTAAACAGGAGTAATGAGTATAAAAAAAAATAAAAAAAAATGTCACGGAACATCCTCGCTTGTCACCGACTGTCCTTGCCTGTCACGGACACCGTCACGGACACTGTCACGGATATCGTCACGGTTCCGTTTGATTGATTTCGTCCATGGTTGTGTTGTGAGAGAAATATACTTAAGTATTTTGGAACAGGTTATATTTATAGCTAGTGTCTATAGATGCCAAGCTCGGGAAGAATAGCGAGTTGAGTACCTAATATTTTTGCAGGCTTTGTCTGCCAAGCCTTCCAGTAATTCTACCGGATAGGTTAGAAGGACAATGCCAAGTAATTACCCGTAGACAGTCACATCGTACTTGTTCTGGATTTAGCATGTGCTTACTAAGATAGACATGTTATCAGCTTAAATCTCCCGTTGTCAAACTCATCTCGCAAACTCATCCTCGCAAAACTCATCCTATCCTCGCAAAACTCATACTCGCAAAACTCATCCTCGCAAAACTCATCGTCGCAAAACTCATCCTCGCAAAACTCATCCTCGCAAACTCATCCTCGCGTTATCCTCGAACAACTCAAAGTCATTCAACAAATCAACATGGAGGCTATCCTCGAACAACTCAAAGTCATTCGAGAAAATCAAGAGAAGTTCGTAACGGATTTCAGTCAACAACTGACAGACATTCGAGAAAATCAAGAGAAGTTCGTAACGGATATCAGTCAACAACTGACAGACATTCGAGATGAGCTCAAAGTCGTTGGTAAAGCCATATCATCCCAACGAAATGACACAGTCATCGGTCAAAAAAGACACTTCAGACATGACAACTGACAGTCATTCCCTAAAGACAAGAATCTCAGCCAATCAAGTGGCTGAAGCACCCTGGCCATGGCGTACATGAGCAGTAGCGCATTTCCAACGCAACAACTGACTAGTCATCTGCTGCTCAGACAATCGCTCAAGCGAACCACAGCCAAGTTGCTCAACTGACAGTCACTAGAGATAATCAAGCGGATTTGAACTCAACAACTGTTTACTTTAGACATTTGCCGTTAGATCGAGCTCAAACTAGTTAGGTATAGTAGCAATCATCAATCACCTGGAGTCCAAATGAAAAACTATGCATTCGATCAAAAAAGACACTCCACCGATATAACTGGCCGCGTGCCCAGACTCATATATTGTGTATGTACAGTGGTGTCGCGTTATAAGAAACTGCGCCGGACCACCACATGGTTTCTTATAACGCGAGGTTTCTTATAACGTTAGAAATAGATACTGAAAAAGTACGAAAGGGCCGAGGAGGGGCTAAAAAAACCCGGTAATGGCTGTCAGATGCTTGTCGTCAGGCAAGAAATACCTCATCTAGACCCTCAATATCCAGATATCCTTCGATATAAGATACCCTCCAGCTGCTCGCCTTATCTGCTGCAATAAATTGACAAGAGGATGCTGAAGACGAAAGAGACGCAGAAGTGCAAGCAGCGACAAGAGCAGCCTAACATCGAAATGACAGGCACAGCTGGAACAGATATCCGCATCAGAATCAGACTCATAAATAGGGGCCGGCTCATAGGTATCTAAAATGCGCTGCTCCTCCTCTTCCGCCGAATTCTCCACCACTTCATAGTCTACAGAATTCAATAAACTCAGGAAGGCCAGCTCGAGGGAAATCAGTCTGGGCGTAGCCAGTCAATTGGTGAGAGCCAATATCATCAAGCGACTTTTCAGTCCAGGCATCGCGAGATAGAACGGGCTTTAATGACGAAAAACACATCAGTGATGACTGGGCAGGAACATATATGGATACAAGTAACCTCAGAAACTACTTTTCTGAATGTACAATGTATGCACTTGATATCACTGATAAACTGAAGGTACCAAACAATCAGCAGCCCTACCAACCCGGTGGTAATAGTTAAGGCTCATGCGACATGAACCAGTACTACAACCTCGTTATAACAAACTCGATCTGCTACCAAGCAAAGATCATCAAGCAAACGAGAAAACATCTGGATGGGACACTGGAAAGAGTGAGACTTATATGAATAGCAACTGACTCGATCCAACATGTTCGAGAAACAGCACTATCAACACTCTATCTACTAGAGTACAACACGATTCCCAACTCTCGGACTAGGCGTAACTCTATGCAAAATATGTAGCTCAGCCAACGCGCTCAAGCAACACCACATCCCGGACTGGGGCACAAGTAAGTCTCACCCAGGAGCCGAATCGAAATAGCTCATGCTAATAAAAAGATACCAGTCAACATTCTAATGCCACTGGCGTTCCGTATCGCAGCAACCCCAATCCAACGAACACGACCTCAAGATGCCCACAACCTCCGTATGGCAGCGACCTCTATAGGGCAGCGACCTCATATGGCAGCGACCTCCATATGGCAGCGACCTCCGTATGGCAACAACCCACAGAGACACACCGACCCATATAGGAAAGCGACCTCCATATGCCAGCAACGCTCCAAAGAACGGCAACAACCTCCAGGCTATGGCAGCGACCTCTATATGGAAGCGACACCGCCTATGTCAGCAACACCCACATGCCTCCGAACATAGGACAGAGACCCCCAGAAACAATGGCAACACAACATAGGGAAAGCGACCTCTAGATGGCACTAACCTCCGTATGGGAGCAACCCGCAGATACCACCGCGTGCGAATGCGGATATCGAACTACACGGAAAGCGGACACCACGTCACATTCAATTGCCCTATCTACCACGAGCAAAGGCAGGCTCTAGGCAACATAAAGGAGTGGGAAGACCTGGACCGCCCGATATGGATTAAAGAGGAGGGGGAGGATGACTGGGAGTGGAGGCCTTTTTCGGGTTTGTCTACAGGAAGCTCTTTGGGAGACACATCTAACGTTCTTATGGGAACTAAATTCGCTGGGCGAGGGGCGGAATAGTAGGGGTATTCAATCTTAGGTTGTACGCTTTTTTTCCGACGTAATTCCTGTTTTCGTATAAAGGCACTTATACGCTCCAAAGTCTGACAACCCCCCTGAGGTTTTCGTATAAGTGGGGGGGCGTGGGCGTATAAGGCACCGTAATCTCCTCTAGAAAAAATGGTTTGTACGGTTTTACATAGCGTGCCAAGGTCGGGTAAAATTCTGGAGCTTGCCCTAAATGGGCCTAGTGTTTTCTACACGGGGCTAGTAAAATTTCTAAATGTTTGGGATTGCTTAGCAAATCAACCCGTTACCCCTTGTAGCTCCTTGAGGTAACGAATCTCATAGAGATATCGCAACAGCTGCAAAGGTCTCTCGCGCCTCCTTCTTTGCAAGACCCTTAGATCAACCCTGAAAGAGTCATCGCTTAAAATGCTGTCGTCACTGCCGCTGCTGCTGTCTCCGGATGACTCGCTAACCTCCGCACCCCGCCTTCTCCGCTGCCGCCCTCCCAAGCTTTTTCGTGTCTTCCTCCTAAGAAATTCCATCAACTTGACTTTCTGATCCCGCTCAGCATCTTCGTTAAGCTTCTTTAGGAACCATTCGATGATCACCCGCTTTTCGCTAACCTGTGGCATGTGTGTTGTGCGCTGAGGTTATTTTGGGAATGACCTCACTGCGTTCGCAAGGACCCCTTGGCAGTAGGGTCTTGGTACATATGAGACTAACAAACACTTTACTTAGCCCTCGCAGCGGCTCAGCTCAGAGCTTCTCACATGATGAGCCCCTAAATTTTATCAACTGAGCTAACCAACCAAGCTAACCCTAAGTGCTTAGCCCAAGCCTCCATTTTCTAGCGTCCTGATAAGCGCTCTAGATATACGAACGTATAAGCCCCTCCCAATTTATAGGGATGTACGGTGTATAAAGGCATTTATAGTAGGCCTTTCGGCGTATAAATGGTTCTATGGAGATCGGTACTTTATACGTTTTCGCAAATTTATACGGCGTATTTAGGGACCCGTATAAACCCAAAATTACGGCCGTACAGCCTAAGATTGAATACCCCTAGTATGTGGTGCATTCGCACCTTAGTCATTATTTTCCTTTATTCA
>ML121545.1:0-56408 GCA_003788615.2 Terfezia boudieri ATCC MYA-4762
AAGCTGAAACTTTATCGAAACAATGATCCATCTAAATTTCCAAACAGACAATCCAGAGAACCTGGACCTGTAAAAGATGATCGTTATGAAGTAGAGAAAGTATTAGAATTTAGAACGGTACCACGCACTGGTGAACGTCAATATAAGGTTAGATGGCTCGGCTACTCTCCTAAGCATGATTCTTGGGTTAGCGCCAAGGATATCACTCAGGAGATTCTCCAAGACTTTTGGACAACCGGAAGCTTAGAGAATACTTTCAAGAGACGTCGAACAACCAGAGGAAAACAAGGACCTCGTACTAGAGATGAAACTCGAGCTCTTATACAACAAGAACGAGATCGAATCCTAAATCAGACAAACCCTGCTGAAATACACACCAACGCTAATATACTCAAGATGCATAAAATTCTGGGAAGAATGGAAGCGAGAAAGGCAGAAGAATAAACTATAAATATAGTAAATCCTTCTAAGTGGGGAAGTGTAATAAGGAAGCTTATTGTCTTATATTTCATATCGTGTATTTTCTATATTTATTGCAGTATTATGTAACTAGCGTTCACGGTCGAAGGACTAGCCTTCGTCCACCCTCAGCAACTGCCGGATTCGGTAGTTCAACGGCCACGGAATTTGCCAGGGTAAATTCCATGGAACTTGCCGTTTTGTGGACACCCTCTTGGGCTCCACACCCTCTTGTCTGGCACACCCTCCTCTGGAGGGGTGCCAACCATCATTATGTATTTCCTTAGTCATTAGGGTCTCTGAACAGCTATATAAAGGCCGCTGGATCCCCTCTGGAATCCATCAGTCTTCAGACAACCCGAACAGCAGCGATCAGATAGATAGCATAATTACAAACGAAGATTACACCTGTTATATTATTGTTCCTCACGGAACACCCCTCTTAGTAATCAACCCACCCTTCTGAGGCAATCCCTCAGCAGAACCG
The DNA here is from genome assembly GCA_003788615.2 of Terfezia boudieri ATCC MYA-4762. Lineage (NCBI taxonomy): Eukaryota > Fungi > Ascomycota > Pezizomycetes > Pezizales > Pezizaceae > Terfezia > Terfezia boudieri. The sequence goes on from ML121545.1 coordinate 947, forward strand.
GCATACACAAACATCCGTCTCCAAGCGGATATAGATTGTATAAACGGTACCGAATGACTACTGTCTAGTATCATTCATTACAGCCATACAAGAGGGTGTGGAGCCCAAGAGGGTGTCCACGAAACGGCAAGTTCCATGGAATTTACCATGGCAAATTCCGGGGCAGTTGAACTACCAAATCCGGCAGTTGCTGAGGGTGGACGAAGGCTAGCCCTTCGACCGTGAACGCTAGTTACATAATAATGCAATAAATATAGAAAATACCCGATATGAAATACAAGACAATAAGCTTCCTTATTACACATATTATCCTCAGAAAATATCAACCTATCGAATGCCTCTAACAAACTCAAGCTACCATGGCTAGATCCCTTTTCTATTATATCAACTAATTGCAAATGAAACAACTATAGCCTCGATCTATCAAGTCAACCAAATCTTAAACTTACATATAATACCTTCTATATTAGTAAGCTAAAACTTTATTGAAACAATCATCTATCTAAATTTCTAAATAAACAATCCAAAGAACCTGAACCTGTACAAGATAATCATTATGAAGTTGAAAAAGTATTACAATTCAGAATAGCACTATGAACTAGTGAATGTCAATATAAGGTTAAATGGCTTGGCTACTCTCCTAAGAATAATTCTTGAGTTAGCACCAAGGATATCATTTAGAAGATTCTTTAAGACTTTTGGACAACTAGAAGTCTGGAGAATACATTTAAAAGATGTTGAATAATAAGAGGGAGACAAGGACCTCATACTAGAAATGAAACTTGAGCTCTTATACAACAAGAATAAGATCGAGTTCTAAATCAGACAAACCTTATCGAAATACATACTAATGCTAACATCCTCAAAATGCATAAAATTCTTAGAAGACTGGAAGCAAGAAGGGCAGAAGAATAAACTATAAATATAGTAAATCCTTTTAAGTAGGGAAATATAATAAGGAAGCTTATTGTCTTGTATTTCATATTATGTATTCCTATTATCTACTCATATTATATATCAATACTATATATGTATTTTCTATATTTATTGCATTATTATGTAACTAGCATTTACAGTGGAAGCACTAGTCTTTATTCACCTTCAACAACTGCCGTATTCGGTAGTTCAACTACCATGGAATTTGCCATGGTAAATTCCATGGAACTTGCCATTTCGTGGACACCCTCTTGGGCTCCACACCCTCCTGTATGGCACACCCTCCTCTGGAGGTATACCAACCATTATTATGTATTTCCTTAGTTATTAGAGTCTCTGAACAACTATATAAAGGCTGCTAGATTCCCTCTAGAATCTATTAGTCTTCAGATAACCTGAACAGTAGTGATTAGATAGATAGTATAATTACAAAATGAAGATTACACCTGTTATATTTCTGTTCCTAATGGAACACTCCTCTTTAGTAATCAAGCTACCCTACTGAGGCACTCCCTTAACAGAATTGGCATATACAAATATCCATCATCAAGTAGATATAGATTGTATAAATGGTACCAAATAACTACTATCTAGTATCATTCATTATACTAAGTAGTATTAACTAAGTAAACTATATATGAAGGAGAAGAAAAGCAACATTGACCTTATAATTATGTCATAGTTTAGGTAAAAACTGATTTCTATATTGTACTACTATTTATCTATTTACTAGTAGAAAGTTTAATACTAAATTTAAAGTGTACCTTCCTGCTTAAATTAGAGATTATATATATAGTCAACCTAAAGTCTGAGAGAATGTTTTCTATACTTGTATCCTTAGTAGAGCTATTTTACTAATAGTGATATCTAATAAGTACTTTTGTATCTTATTAGACCTTTGTAATATATTCTAAAGTTTAGTCTACTTCAACTCATTAGTATTATATTTGATAATTGCTTTGTATTTACTATATAGAGAGCTAGAGTCAAGAGCTATTACTAGTAGAGTATATAAAGAAGTATAAAGAGAAGTATAAACTAAAGTATAAAGAAGGAAATAAGACTTTTCAAAAGTATGTACTTTATTATCTAGTATTCTTCTTATTTTAACTAGAAGGTATATTATTATACTAGTCTAGTTAGTATAATATTCTTATAAAAGATCTAGTATAAAACTTTGTTTATTTTATATAGTATTTAGTTAATCTTAGTATCTTGATAAAGTATATAATAATAATTTATAACTACTTATATAAATATAATATATTTTAATAGATAATCCTAAGATAAGAATTGTAGAGATATCTAAAAATCTAAAAACAAGGAAATATACTAGTAAGATGAAATTTAATAATAATAGAAACTATATTGAAACTTAAAGGAGGCCTCATAAGAATACCTATATATACTAAATATGCAAGTGTGCTGAAATATATATAATATAGGGAATCTACTCCATAAGCTAGTTTATACTAAAATATTATATAGTAAAGGGAATATACTAGATAAATACAGAGTATGTATATAAGGTCTTATATGAATTAAAAGGTTGTATCATAGTATTATGAACCTACAGTAAGTTGCAGTATTATAGAAATTATACTCTATTATTATAGTCTTTGATTATATATAATATAAAGTATATCCAGCTTTTTTACCTTTCATATATTAGTTTATACTAATAGCTAGAGGAGCTCAATTTGAACCCCTCTATATAGTGGAAGCAGGTCTTTAGACATAGTACATAGCTAGTTCAGAGATAGTATATAGAGCAGATTGTAATACATATATACTGGTACTAGTTCTAAGTCAATAGGAGTTAGATCTAGATCTCCTACTTCTAAGGTATAGCTACTTGGGACTTGGAAATTTTCTCCTGTATTCCTCCCAAGACTACCCATAATATATGTACTATTTTCTATATATATTTATACCTTGATATAGAGGTTGTTTTGATACTAATTTATAGACTTATATAGATATAGAGATCAAGACTAATATAGCCAGTGAATTTTAGTTTCTTTTGTATACAGATATCAAGACTGACTTGCTCGCTCAATTCTATGCTTATTTGCTTACTCAATTCTATGTTGATTTTCATGTGGATATTCAGGTTAATTTACGCACTCTATTTTAGGCTGGCTTACTTACTGAATTCTAGGCTCATTTATATACAGATATCAAAGTACATTAGTAAGAAAAATATTTGCGTCCCATGCGTCTGACGTACATAACGCACAGGATGCAGATTAGCGTCCCTGAGAAGGACTCCTGGGAGTCCTTCTCAAGGACGCCATTGCTTATGCGCGGACGCCTGTGACGCAATACTAATGTTAGCTATACCTGTATGTAACGGTTAATATCGCCGATGCCTGGGACATAACGGTAATATGGCCCACGCCTGGGATACAACGGTAATGTAGCCTACGCCTGGGATGCAACAGTAATGTAGCCCATACCTGGGACGCAACGGTAATGTAGCCCACACCTGGGATGCAACAGTAATATCACCCACACCTAGTATGCAACACTAATCTAACCCACGCTCCTGATATCTCTGTAAGGTACACATGCGTTGCAGATAATCTTAGTTCTATACCTTCCGTCCATAGCACATAGCTAGGGAATAGCCGCCTTAGAATAGCTGCCTCTGAATATACGTGTGATTGCACCTTGAATATATGCATAGTGGAGTCTGACTTATATTCAGAAATTATATACATAAAAGAACCAGACTAGAGAAAGAGATATATATATAGAATATAAATATGCTAATACTGCTTCGCTCCAAAACTCGCTCCAATACCTGCTCCAATACTCACTCTAATACTCGCTCTAATACCTACTCTAATACTCGCTCTAATACTCGCTCCAATACCTGCTCCAATACTTGCTCTAATACTCGCTCCAATACCTGCTCTAATACTCGCTCTAATACTTGCTCTAATACTCGCTCCAATACCTGCTCCAATACTCGCTCTAATACTCGCTCTAATACTCGCTCTAATACTCGCTCTAATACTTGCTCCAATATTCACTCTAATACTCATTCTAATACTTGCTGGAATATAGTCTGGTTGGATATACCTGGGAAAAGGCGCAGGGAATAGAAGTATATATACAGGAAAACCATAGTTGCTAAGGCTAATTGCTAAGGCCGACGATATAGACTTTCCGAAGACAATGATATAGCAGATAATGAGAAAAGTGGCATGACCTGCTCTGCCCACTGCTGCAAGCGCTGCCTAGGCTGGTAATAGTCTTATTGGGAAATCGTAGCACTGCGATATGTACGGAACGTATGAATTCACAGCTTATATATATATTGTAGGAACTCATGTATCTGCAGCTTATATATATGATGTAGGAACTCATGCATTCATGGCTTGTAGGGACTCATGTATCCACGCCTTATATATATGATGTAAGAACTCATGCATTCGCGGCTTGTAGGGACTCATGTATCTGCGCCTTATATATATGATGTAGGAACTCATGTATTCATGGTTGTAGGAATTCATGCATATCTTATGGCCATACATGCTTGAATTCCTACAATATATATAAGCTGTGAATGCATGAATTCCTACATTATATATATAAGCCGTGGATATATGAGTTCCTACAATATATACATAAGGCATGGATACATGAGTCCCTACAATATATATATAAGACACGAATGCATGAGTCCCTACAAGCTATGAATGCATGAGTTCCTACATCATATATATAAGATGCAGATACATGAGTCCCTACAAGCCTCCAATGCATGAGTTCCTACATCATATATATAAGGTACAGATACATGAGTCCCTACAAGCCGTGAATACATGAGTTCCTACATCATATATATAAGCTGCGGATACATGAGTTCCTACAATATATATATAAGCCACGAATTTATACGTTCCATATATATCGCAGTACTACGATTTCCCAATAAGACTATTACCAGCCTAGGTAGCGCTTGCAGCAGTGGGTAGAGCAGGTCATGCCACTTTTCTCGTTATCTGCTATATCATTATCTTCGGAAAGTCTATATTATCGGCCTTGGCGATTGGTCTTGGCCACACATGAATTAATGCATTCATAGCCTCTAGATATTCTTGAATCTCACATGACCCTCGAATGCCTGAAGCCCTGGAAAATATACATATAAGCCGCGAAAGCTTGGATTTCTCGAATTCTAGCATGGAAGCATGGATTTCTTGCATGTAAGGCACGAAAGCATGGATTTCTCGCATATAAGCCGTGAAAGCATGGATTTCTCAAATTCTGGTACGAAAGCATAGATTTCTCCAATATATATATATAAAGCATGAAAGTATGGATTTCTTGCATATATATATATAAGCCATGAATACATGAGTTCCTACAATATATATATAAGCTACGATCTCGCCTAGGTTGAAATCCGTACATATTGTAAAAAGTACAGCCTACAATTTCCCAATATGATTATTACTAGCCTAGGTAGCGCTTGCAGTAGTGGGCAGAGTAGGTCATGCTACTTTTCTCGTTATCTGCTATATCATTGTCTTCGGAAAGTTTATATCGTCGGCCTTGGCGGTTGTCCTTGGCCACGAATGAATTGCGGCCTCTAGATATTCTTGAATCTCACATGACTCTCGAAAGCCTAAAGCCCTGGAAAATATATATATAAGCCACAAAAGCATGGATTTCTTGAATTCTAGCACGAAAGCATGGATTTCTCACATATAAGGTGTAAAAGCATGGATTTCTCGAATTCTAGCACGAAAGCATAGATTTCTCGCATATAAGGCGTGAAAGTATGGATTTATCGAATTCTGGTGTGAAAGCATGGATTTCTCACATATAAGGCACGAAAGCATGGATTTCACGAATGAATATATATAAGGTGCGAAAGCATAGATTTCTCACATAGATATATATAAGGCTCGAAAGCATGGATTTCTTGTATAGTATATATAAGGAGTGAAAGCATAGATTTCTCGTATAGATATGTATAAGGTACGAAAGCATGGATTTCTCGAATATATATGTATGAGCCTCGAAAGTATAGATTTTTCGCATAGTATGTATAAGGCGCGAATGTATGAATGCATATATAGCCAAAGCCAATTGCCAAGACCAAAGATATGCGTCTGGTGGCATCAGAATTGGGTTACAACCTAATAGGGCATCAGGATGCTTTTGCGCCCTCCATGGCTGCCTGGATCGTCTGATGTCAGTGTGGACCCTAATGGCATCGGGAGGCGCGCTGGCAGCGTTTGGATTATATTGTGAGTGCAGGGAGTATCCAGACGTACAGGACGTAGATAGAAGGGGCTAGTAGTAGTATACTTATAATAGATATATTAGGAAGTACATAAATAAAAGATATCATACTGGAAGTAGGATTAAAATAATTTACTTCTGAATGTATAAGATGAAGTATTTTCTATTAGAAGAAGTGCAATATTATAATTGCTTCTGAATTAGTAGTTATATAAAAGGACTTCAGAAACTTCAGATGTAGAATTATTTTTATTGATATAGAAGTTAAAGTTAATATGAGAATTAAGTAGAAGTGAGAAGGGGAAAAGTGAGTATTAGGATGTTTCTTAATATAAAACTATAAGAAATACTATATTATTAAGCTAATATATAATACAATTTGATGTAAGGTACTATATAGTAAAGAAAGCAGTTTAATGACTTAGGTCTGATTTATTAATCCATAATTAATATACTAATATTAGCCTCACCTCTTCCTTTTGCTCTTCTTATTCCACTTTTCAATATCTAAGCCAGTCTTAAAACATTTTATTAGTTCTTTTACCAAACTCAACCTCGCCATATAATATAGCCCCCATAGCTACCCTTAGTTCATTTCAACTAATAAGTTGCAGTTTTTATTAACTTTCCTTCCTGTTTTAATCACCACTTCAGTATGTATAGCTGCTAACCTAAAGCTCATAGAACTTATCAAAGAAAACTATGTCATCCCCCTAATTGATGCCAGTGGAATTATTGTATTCTATCCTGTCAATATTTATTGACATTATTCCCAGAAATAGATATCATGCTAGTCCTTTGCACTGCTATTAGTGTTTTCTTGTCAGTATCAGAAGAGGTTGTTGTAGGTAGATACTACTGCCATGTCTGAGGTGAAGGGGTAACATAGACATCAATTATCCTATAGGGGGGTCATAATGACACTCAAATTGCAATTGACCCCCCAAAAAAAAACACTTGCAGGATACAACATAGAGAGGGAAACACCTATACAATAATTAAAACATCCAGTCATCAAAATCCTGCTTTGCAAAGTCAGAAGAGTATGAAATAATGTCTCCCGTGGCATCAAAGACACAATCTGTCGCGATTGTCTGTCTTTGGCTCGATGGATCCCAAACTCTCCAGCTATTTGTAGCAGACAGCCAAAGGGGACGGCTCCAGTCGGTCTACCTGGAACCGCCACTCCCTCTCGGCCTACACCTGGATGCGCACCGATCGAGGGCCCCAAAGTAGCTGGCTCCACCACATCAAGAAAATCCCCAGCAGCGCGTGTCCCGCCTGCGAGCACCACACACAAGACGGCCGCCATATCACATTCGAGTGCCCCGCACTCAACACACAACGCGGGGTCCTGGGCCCCATCAAGGACTGGGATGACCTGGATCTCCCGGTATGGATACAAGAGGAGGACGGCGAGAATTGGGACGCAATTGAAGCGTTCTTCGGGTTCGTTTATCGATGGCTTGTCGCAAGGAGAAGATTTCCTGCACTCACTTTCCCGTTTCTATTCCCAGGCTCCAGTCAGGGCCCCCAGGCTCATCCGCCCCGCGGTTAATGACAGCATGGGAGTCTGGTCTGTCAAATTGTATTTAGTTTCGCCTAGACCTGGCAGATCAACTTGCCTTGTCCTGAATCCACCCGAGCTTTCGGGAGGCTCGTCATGGCCCCCTTACTGGGGCGCCGCACGAGTAATGAGTATATAAAAAAAAATAAAAAAAAAATACAGGACAGAAAATTTCAAAATCAAAAGCAAAAAAGCTGAAGGATGAGTGGCCCGATTGGCTCATGCATGATGATGACAATCATGACACTGGCGGAGCATTAACACTGGAGGAGGAAATTACTCGGAGAATAGGAGGGAGAATGGTAGAGACGGTAACGGAGGGACAGGAGGTGTTGATGGGGATTAAGCAGGATTTGAGAACGTGGTTGTTGGAGCTGGATGAAAAGGAGGTATTGATAGTCGCGAATGTATGATAACATACATATAACTCGTGCGAATGCAAGATAACTTTCGTTTGAATTTCCTACTGGCGAGAGGTTTTTATTTTCTACAGACGAGATGGAGGGCGAGTTTTCTACCGGCGCGGGGTTTCATGTTGCGGTTTCTACTGGCGAGCGGTTTATGACACTTTTCTACTGGCGAGGAGTTTCATTGGTTTAATTTCCTATTGTTTGTTTTCTACTGGCGAGCTGTCTTTCGGGCTCCTGTCAGGGTCCTCGGACTCATCTGGCATTGCCGGTTAATGACAGTATAGGAGTACCCATGTTATTTAGTTGGACAGGGCAGATTAACTTGCCTCGTTCTGAATCCTCCCGGGCTTCCGGGGGGCTCATCATAGTCCCCTTAACGGGACTCCATATGAGTAATGAGTTTTTAAAAAAAAAAAAAAAAGAATGCAAGATAACTGACATATGAGTCGCGAATGTAAGATAACATACACATAAGTCGCGAATGTATGATAACATACATACAATACCCCGGTGAAAGTATTCACGACCCCTGGTGCATATTTTTGCAGGGAGGGTCGCGGATTCTTTAATTGGGGTACTGTATAACTCGTGTGAATGCATGATAACTGACATATGAGTCGTGCGAATGCATGATAACATACACATAAGTCGCGAATGTATGATAACATACATACAATACCCCGGTGAAAGTATTCACGACCCCTGGTGCATATTTTTGCAGGGAGGGTCGCGGATTCTTTAATTGGGGTACTGTATAACTCGTGCGAATGCAAGATAACTGACATATGAGTCGAGCGAAGGCATGATAACAGACACATAAGTCGCGAATGTATGATAACATACATACAATACCCCGGTGAAAGTATTCACGACCCCTGGTGCATATTTTTGCAGGGAGGGGAGGGTCGCGGATTCTTTAATTGGGGTACTGTATAACTCGTGCGAATGCAAGATAACTGACATATGAGTCGAGCGAAGGCATGATAACAGACATATAAGTCGTGCGAATGCACTCTTTTCAGCCCAATATAGAAATTTTATTAATACTTGGGTGATGTGTTATTGATATAAAACAATTTATTCATACTAACATATTAAGGTATTCATGGTGTAGTGGATTGGCTTTGGGGTTGAGTTTGTTGCTTTTTTTTTCCTCCTTGCCCGCTCGCTGATGCCGTGAGCGACGGAGCAGGAGCACTGGCGGTATCAGCAACGAAGCAGGAGCGCTGGCGGCGTCCGGATGGTGTTGCGACGCAGCGGGTGTCCGGAAGACGTTGCGACGGAGTGGGGCGTCCGACGCACAGGACCCACCGGACGCCAAATTCTTTTACCTGATGATGTTCCAACAGGAGCTTGCAGCTGCCCTTACCCCAGTCCCTAACAGGACCAAATATGACACCTCTCGTGGGTGGTACCATGGCTCAAAGCAATCAGGGACCGGACTCAAATCTGGACTTAAGATAAGTCTCTTAACAAGTGAGAGCCTTACGATTGGTTAGTGCGTTAATAAACAAGGCGTTGCTATAGCAATGAGTTGATCCAGTAAGAGTCCTGGAAACCTCGCGCGAAAGGTGTGGTACCCTCTCGCCAATCGAAATCGGAGTGGTTGCCACGTCACCCAGAGGAAATCGCCCACTTTTCTGAGCAGAAGTTCCAAAACTCGACCCTCGGGGGGATTTTGTAGTTTATGTCGATAGAATAAATAATTTAGATAACCGTGCTCGTGAGAGCGCGTAGAGTAAAAATCAGCTTTCGCCGACAGCGGAAGTGTCCTGGTTGTTGAGTTCGTCTAATCACTCAGTCCTTGGAAAATGTTGTCGGTGTTTTGTAGGGGGGCAAAAGCAATGGTGGTAAAATTGTCCAATTCAGCAGGCACCACCTAGGTACCGAGCAGGCCAAAAGCAAGCTTAATATAATTCGGGCGGTAATTTTTCAATTTCTAAAATATTTTCCTGTCGCGTTATATTTTTGGTTTTTATTTTATCTTATTCATTTTCCCCTGTCGCATTCTATGTTTTTTGCTGTTTTTTTCTTGTTTTTTCGTTGTGGTGATAATTTCACTCGTGTTTTGGGTTTGTTTATTTGTTGGTACGGCCATTTGTTTGGTATGCAATGTGGATGGTGATGATTGTTTTGAATACAACGTACGTTAAACATATCGTGACATTGGTGCATGCGACAGTGATTTAGCGTTGAGGTTGAATGCTACTTGACCGACCGACTTCGTGACGTATGGCATAGAACAATCCCTTTGTTCTTGGTTTAATTAAATAGGCCGCCCCAATATTGGAATTTGGTATTTACTACATGCGGTATAACAGTGTCGCTGTAGTATTGTAGAATCGCTGTTAGAGTGCGCATATATTCATTCCGCAACGGCCCGGTCCATGCTGGTACGGACTAAAATCCCGGAACGGTCCAGAACATGTGTATATTTGTTCTTCACGCTTGATTATAGATACGGTTTGAAGTCCCCCTAGTAACTGTTGGCTGCAGTAACCTAATATTCGGCCTAAATATCCACTAGTGGGGGGGAGGGGGGTGGTGGGAGGGAGTCCTGCTTATGGGTGCAATTTAACATGACTAGGACTACTAGAGATCTCTATATAATAACTGTAGAGGATGCTTTGGTATAGCCTGTTGCAAATACATGATGGGGGTGCTCAGCATAGCATAAATTAACAGGGTTCGAGTCATCAAAGGACAGATTTCCTAGTTTTCTGCAACTTAGTGCCAGTAGTTTAGGGCATTCTGGCTCTGGCTTGTGCCACCAACGTGGATTTCACATGAATAGAGGTGCTTGATAAAGGCCTCCTAGTACTTATATCCCCACCCACTCGATATTGAGTCCATGTGAGGGGTTTAGGGGAGGGGGTAGGAAGCATTGGAGCGCTCATATTAGCAGAGGGAGGTAATGATATTAGGTTCGTTTAGGCGGGACTAGAGCGGAATGACTACTGCACGCTGTGCTTGCATCAGGCGATGGGATTGCTTAAAACAGTTAGTAAGTCTCAAGTGATTGGAAATCTGGTCGCCGGAAACCTAGTCGGTCGCGTAATATGGTATATATACTAGCTGGCAAGGTTTCTGGAATAGTTAGTTGATAATGGTGTGCTTCACGGACTTTTGACATCCACCGGGGTGTCCTCATTGGACTCTGTTTGCAAAATACAGTAGCCACTGGATAAAAAATCAATAACATATGCCGATGAAAGGCACCCACTTGCTTGTTAATTTGACTACAAGACAGTCAATCAGATCGATAAACAGCACAGTGGGGAATCAGCCCAGCGTAGTACAACAATCTCCCATCGTGAACAGCAACCCTAACATAAGCTGGCCCTAGCGGTGACTCCGTCCCATTCGCTCCTTCCATCAGTGACACCACCGTGCCTGTATCATATCAATCCACATTCACCCCAACCCTGATCTCTCTGCTCCTGTCCCTCAAAGCCTCTACCCAGTCACACACTGCCTCCATAAATTCATCCCACCCCACCTGATCCCTGACCAGCATTGCGTAATGATCCCCCGACCGCCGATGGTCCAGTTGCCACATTCGATATGAGTCCTTGAGCACAACTGCAAGAGTGAGATATATTGATTCTTTGAGCGGGGAGTCAAGGACATTGAGCACGGTCGAGTAGCTCTGTTGGTTAGGATCCATCAGAACAATATACCGGTTACGGAATTGCAGTACTATCTTGTCGAGTGGTTTGCTGCGGGGTCGGGCGGGTTGCATGCTGATGGGTCCGGAGCTGCAAGTGGTTTCGGAAGGTGGCGGATTCCTTGGTGGTGATGTGGGCTTGGTAGGAGAGCTAGGTAAAGGTCGAGGAGAGGGCGAGAGTAATAGTGTTGGTGGGCTGCGGCTAGCCGGCGGAGGTTGCTCCGAGGTCTTTGGAGGCGACACCAGTGGAGTAGCAGGTGTAATGGCAGGCACGTATGGGAGGGATCCAAACGCCGCAGTAGACCGTCCAGGCGCAACTTGGACTTGGTCAGGAGTGGGTATGGCCGCTGCTGTGCGGCTGGGGCTGAAGGGCAAGATGTCGCAGGGTGTGTCCCGAATCGCGTTCCCACTGAGCGTCCGGGGCTGGCGGTCAATATGGAAGAGCCGTGGAATACATCTACCTAGCCATGTCGCTGGGGAACTTTTTGCACGGCGATCAGTAGAGTGTGCAATGGGTAACGAGAGAGTCTGTGGCTGGTTGAACATCACGCAATGGGTGGGGGAGGTAGCGTTCATCGGACTGGCTAGGTATGTGTGGGATCTAGGATCTAGTGGTTATGTGGGATCAGACTATCGTTACTGTGCCTGCGTGCGCTCGGGGTTCTTGGCATGAGACTACTTGCGTTAGTCTCACCAAGACCCTAGTGCTAGTGATGCTCCCTTTTACCCTCTGTGGCTCATTCAGCAAATATGTGGCGCATCGAAAGACCGCCACCCAGTAGTCTCATTCCGAGACCCACTCGCGCATGCGCGTATGTGGCTACCTAAACTTCAAGTTGGCCCATAACCTTCCTTCTCGCATCATAACCCTCGCATCCTTTCTTTCTTGCCTCTATCCCAACCCCGCCAGAGCGGAGACAACCTTACCTTCATCTGGTTGCGTCTAAATTCAACGCCGCTATCAGCCAACTGAAGCCACTGCGATGTTCTATCCCATGTGTCAGAAAGTCAGGTTGGTCAACTGGGCGATCCATCGACCAACCTTCACGTCCATTTGGTCAGCTGGGCGGGTTGATAGTTCGATCAATCCATACACCAAAAGCGTGAACGACCCACTCCATTCATCAAACCTCAACGCTAATTCACGTCGCATGCATCAATGTCACGATATGTTCAACGTCCGTTGCGTTCAAAACAATCATCACTATCCAATCCACATTGCATCCAAATCAAATGTCCGCGCTTACAAATAACGAACCCAAAACATATCAGTTGAATTATCACCAAACCAGCAAATAACCACATTAGGAAACAACCACACCAGGAAAGAAATCAAATTATTACGTAGGAAAATATAAAAAAACCCAGAAAATAAAATCAAAATAATAAAATAATGTGACAAGTAAAAATAGAAATAATAAAATAAAAAACCAAAATAAAATATGATTAGAGGAAATTAAAGAAATTAAAGAATACTTAGATAGGCCTTTATAGGGCTATAGTATCTGATATACTAGAATGCTTGGAGGTATCCAAGTGTGAAGAACTAAGTCTAAAGGCTAGTTTAGTATTAGTGGGGAAGTCTAAGTTTTGCTATAGGCATAGAAATAGTAGATAAACTAACAGAAGGAGAAATATATAGAATTAACTGCTAAATATTATATGTCTCCAAATTAGCTAGATTTAGATATATCTCAACCTGATTATTGCTCTTGTGCTTGTAGTAATAATTAGAATACTAGATATAATACTTGAAGTATTTATAGTATTTAGTCTATCAGTAAAATAAAATCTATATTAGGTACATATGATATATTAGATAGCAAATTGTAAAGCTCCACTTTCTAATATATTGTAATAAAGAAACTTTTATCTTATTTTTCATATTATGTATTCCTATAATCTACTTATATCATGTATATTTACTACAATTGTATTTTCTATATTTATTATAGTATTATGTAACTAGTATTTATAGTCAGAGGGCTAGCCTTCATCTACCTTTACCAACTGCTAGATTCAGTAGTTCAACTGCCATAGAATTTGCCATAGTAAATTCTGTGGAACTTGCTATTTCATAGACATCCTCTTAGGCTCCATACCTTCCTGTATAGTACACCCTCCTCTAGAGGTGTGCTAACTATTATTATGTATTTCCTTAGTTATTAGGGTCTCTGAACAACTATATAAAGGCTACTAAATTCTCTCTAGAATCTATCAGTCTTCAAGCAACTAAAACAGTAGTGATTAGAGAGATAGTATAATTATAAATGAAGATTACACCTATTATATTTCTGTTCCTTATAGAACAATCCTACTTAGTAATCAATCTACTCTTCTAAGGTAATCCTTCAGTAGAACTGGTATATATAAACATCCTTCTCCAAGCAGATAGAAATTGTATAAATAGTACCAAATAACTACTATCTAGTATTATTTATTATATTTTTTTTAATATCCAAAGTTAATTATTATTGTTAAATAAACTCTATACATCTAAGGCCTAATCAATCTTAAGATACTTTTATTTGTACTCATACAAGTATAACTAAATCCAACTTTATATATTATAGGTGAGCTGTAATATACCTAAATGCTATATAATAATATATAATGGAGATCGGGACTTATACTAGCAAGTAGATATAATATCACTCGAGTGCAAATATGTACTTGATAAAAGCAAATTGTATTGTGACTTAGAATAACACTTTTGTCTTGCTCTTTTAACTTATCTATCTAGGCTCATTTATATAGGCAGTTTGATCTGAGAACTATTTATCAGATCTCATATGGACTGCCTATTTAAGTATAGCTAATAGAAGAGACTATGTCATCAGTAGTTGCCTAACTAGGAAACCACTTTCTAATATAGACGCCTACAGTTTGATATATATACAAGAGTTCAGCTGAAATACAACGCAATCCTCCTCAGGCTGAAGTACATGAACTAACTATAGAATAAGCCTACAACCATATATGAATAACTGACAATAGAAACTAGTAGAACCATATCGAAGACTTAAACATACATGAGGCCATCCTGAGGTTACATACTTCCATATTCCCATCCCTAATTTCACATCTAACTAGTAGGTAATCAGTCTACTACATTAGCTAGTACTTAACAAATACTCAGGACTGGGTTCCGCATCTTAGTGTGTAGATCTCTTACTTGAGCTATAACATTACTCCTCATTCTAAGGCAGTTGTCCTTAACTGAACACAATCCTACTTGCCCTCTTCAGGTAAATATATATTAGTAATAACTCAAGTAACCCTGGTGGAGAGTACTAACATTTTCTGCTAGATACCTGTACTCCCTATGCTATCATAGAGTCCCATAAGACTCGTATACTTATACATGTATGCTAT
Source organism: Terfezia boudieri ATCC MYA-4762 (assembly GCA_003788615.2). Taxonomy (NCBI): domain Eukaryota; kingdom Fungi; phylum Ascomycota; class Pezizomycetes; order Pezizales; family Pezizaceae; genus Terfezia; species Terfezia boudieri. Next base: position 16,164 of record ML121545.1, read on the forward strand.
AGCCATTAAAAACCTTTCTCCTTACCAAAAAACCTGTATCAGGAAAAGGCGACAAGTGAGAAGTATAAAAGGTACCATATTGCTTCCTTCTCACCAACCATTTGGGAAGACCATTCTTTAAACCATTTTAAGGGTCTTGAGGTTTGTTTAGGTGTTTGTTCCAAAACTCCTGCAACTTGAGGAGGTAATTATTGAGCATATTGAATGTTTCCTATATATCTTCGAACTCTGTATATCTAATCTATCTCACCCTGTATTTAACAACACCTTTATTATTTCATAAGTCAACAATAGACTCGACTTTGAAAACATCTTCCTCAACTTCTTCCATATACTATGGCATGTCTCTTTACCAGAATGGCTTCAATAGGATGGTATGAACAATATTGTACTATCATATATTATCTGGAACTTCCAACTCGTATACATAAGACCCAATTGCTTTTGTGACTTTGTAGAGTCCTATCTACTTATACGTAAGTGAGCGGTTGTTGTCCACTTTGATTTGTAGGTTCTGTGAATCAACCAGTACCCAATCATCAATATTGAAATACCTAGCCTTTTCGAGGCTAATAGCACTTTGTTTAAGCTTGATTTACTTGAGGGTATTATGAACCTGGTTTTGCACTATCATCATTCATTCAAACTATTCTTGTGCTGCAGGTAATGAGAATTCAAAGTTATCTGAGAGGTATATTGTTCAAGGATTGAAGCCATATAAGCTTTAGTAGAGTGAGTATTTATAGGTAGAGGTAGTAGTGGTATTGTAAGCAAACTCGGCTAAGGGTAACCAAGCTTTTCAATGAGATTGCCTATCATGACAGTATATGCAAAGGTACTATTTAAATGTCTGGATAGCTCTTTTGCTGAGTCTATCCATTTATGGGTAGTATGCTGTCAAGAGGCAGAGGGCTATTCCAAGCTTCTTATTAAGTTCTTTGAGGAACTTGTAGGCAAATTGAGGGCTAAAGTCAGAGGTAATATATCTTCAGAGTCTATAGAGTCTTCATATCTCATTGATATAGACATCAGCTACATCAGCTACTGTCCATGTTGTTTTTGCCAGAATGTAATTATAATACTGTACTTTATTGAACCGGTCTATAACAACGAGGATAGTATTGAAGCCTTTTAACTCTGGAAGTTCTCCCATGAAATCCATAGCTATTTCCTTAAAGGGCCGTTCCCCTGTTGGCATTAGTACTAACTTAGTTTGCCTACTATACCTATCCACTTTTGCCTTCTAATACTTGATACATCCTGCTACATAGTTTGCCATATCCTCCTACTACTTATGCCATACAAAATTCCATGACATTAGCTCTTGCATTCAATATCTTCTCTAATGACCAGCCACTTGACTGTTATGATATTGCCTAAGCACTTCCAACCTATGCTCTTATAGAACGACCTATAGTCCATCCTTCTTTTCCCATCCTACAACATCAATCCCATCCTCTTCCACATCCTCGGCTTCCTCTTCATTATCTTCCTCAAGTACTATTAGTTGTTCTTATTCGAAAAATTTGACTTCTATACTAGATTTCTCTTCCCCTGAACATCTAGATAGGCCATCTAGCTTGCCCATCTTTGTGCTAGGTCAGTAGTGGATTTGATAATTGAATTCAGATATACATAGGTACTAGGTAGCTTGATGGGACTTGGGAGTTGAGCTTCTGCTTGGTGTTAAAGTATTATAATCTTTGATGGTTTGGGTAGCTATTCACATAAACCTCTACTAATCAATCTTGCTACTTCCGGAAATAATCTATTATTGTGAATAGTTCTTTATCATGGATTGTCCAGTTGCGTTAGGTAGCAGAAAGGGTTTTTGTATGGTATTCAACTGGGTGCAGTCTTTTAGCTCCATCGATAATGTAATACTGAGACAAGATACTAGTAATTGCCTAATTGCTAGCATCAGTTTCTATAATTGCCTTGAGGGTTCTATTGAATTGAGTGGGGATGGGAGCTAATATGAATTGCTAGCATAGTTCATCAAAGGCTCTTTGTTGTTGCTCTCCCTATGAGAAGGGTACATCCTTGGTTAGATCGATTAGTAGTCTAGCCTTTCTACTATAATTTTCAATGAATCGATAATAGTAATTAGTAAAACCAAGAAATACTTGTACCTCCTTCTTCTTTATTAGGACTAGCCACTTGGATATTATTTTGAGTTTAGAGGGGTCTATTTGGATCTGCTGACCATTAATGACATAACCTAGGAAGACAGTTTCCTGAACATGGAATTCTGATTTACTGAGATTTACAGCCAACCCATGTTGAACATACTATTAGAGAACCTTTTCCACCAACTGCTAGTGCTCTACCTTTATATCCCCGTCATATATTAGGATATCATTTAAGTACCAGATACATCCTTCCATGTCCTTGAAGATTGAGCCTATCATTTCTTGGAAGTTAGCAGGAGCATTTGTTAATCCAAATGGCATGACTGTATACTAGAATAGTCCTTCCTTAGTACAGAAGGTGGTCTTCCATTCATAGCCTAGAGCAATGTGGATTAGGTTGTATCCATTTCTCAAATTGAGCTCTATAAACTATTTTCCTCCCCTAGTTTTATCAAGTAGTTCAGAGATGAGTAGTAGGGGGTACTTGTTTAGGATTGTTAGTCGATTCAGGGCTCGATAGTCAATGCATATCTTAAGAGATCTATCCTTCTTCTTGATGAATAGTATAGGGGCACCGGTGGCCAACCGAGAGTACCTGACCTTGCCTGTTAGTACTTCTTTCTTTAAATGGGCCTGTAGTGTTTTGTCCTCTTTCTATGTGGTCTTGTAGATGCCCTTTATAGGTATCTTTGCGTTCGGGTCTTGTAGAGGGATTTCGTGATCCTATGACTTGTATTTAGGTAGATGATCTGCCTGCTCTGTAGAGAATACTTGTGCATAATGGGAGTACCATTTGCTGGCGTCAATAATTAGTAGAACCTCACCATCCCCAAGTGGCTCTTTATTCATATCGAAAAGAAAAACAGATGGAATCCACCACATAGAACAAGGGATAACTAGACCCGTATTAATATTCCTTAGATACCTACTTATAGGGTCTACCATGAAACCATTTTCCTTCAACCAAGATAACCCCAAAACAATATTCTTCTTACCAATATCCAATGCCTTAGCATCCAAAGGAAACTTACCTAAGAAATTTCCTCCTGAAGAAACCGAAAATGATGTATTAACTACAAATTTTCCTCCAACTAAATTCGATCCATCACCCTGCCTAACCTTAACCTTCCTCGCCCTTTTTAGGACTCCCAATTTTGCTACAAGCCTTTCTCCTATTACTAGTGTACTAGCACCACAATCAATTACTACCTCAACTTTTTCCCTAGCAATGTGAACTCGGACCATCATGAGGAGAGTATATTTAGGAGTATATCTGACAGTAGGAGGTGTACTCTCTATTCGTTTCCCAACTCATTGTCCTCAAAGCCCAGCTCTATAATTTGGAAGTCCCCTTTATTGGTACAGGCCTTTTTATTAATGAGTTGTTGGTTGGGGTTACTGAACCTTTTCGGAGGTAGAGTCATTGTCTTCTATCTAATTAGGCAATCTATTGACTTGTACCCTGCCTTTCTACACTTGATACATCTTCTATCTTTTGTCCTTTTATCCTTCTTCTCCCCGCTTACTAGTTCGGATTTAAGTAGGAATGAATACTATATATATTGAATGTTAATAGGCTCATAAGAGCTATTTGATACCTTATATTAGATTTCAAACTACTACAATTATCTTATATACTACTGGATATATTTTCATACCCTATATTATATTAGAATTATATAAAGAAAGTTATAATAGGCCATAAGTTGACTGATAAGTATTATATAATAGATAAAGAACCCTTTATATCAGAGAGCTACAAAAGACCTGCTATGTAAGTATCTCAAGAAGCTGCTTCAATATTAAATCAGTTAACCATCTTGAGTAAAATATATAAAATATTATTCTATTTAAGAATAGATATTAGTAACTTCCAATGCAAGATGGTAATAATTAGACAAATTCAGACTCTAATACTGCTGACAGCACCTGTGTAATTGCACTACATCTTGGAAAAAATATAAGAGTCATTTCCAGTATTCTAAATTAATATCAATACATAACTAGTATTACTTAAATAGTGGTAAAGAATTATACTATATACTAGAAGCCATTTCTAACCCCTAGTGAAATCCTGCTATTGTTACAAAGTGCTTAGAATAAAGTATAAGACAATCAATATATTGAATGAATCAAGCAAGTTTATACCTATGTAATATTAGTTATATTCTGCCTCTGGGTATTAGATTACTAACTTTATACAGCTGAAAAGTATATATATAAGAACTTGTGTACATCTAGTTGCTGGATATTAATATATAATTATTAAGGTGTATAGCCTTCATCACTTCTGTAAGAATGATATAAAGATAGAGGTTGAAAAGTTATTAGACAATAATCAATTTATATGTAGGCAGATGACAAGATTAGTAAGTAATTCTAGTAGGCAAATATCCAACTCTAACAACTTGACTGTGTTCTTAAGAGCTCAAAAATCCTTTCCATATGAAGGAGATTATGAAGGTAATCTTTCAGAAGTATTTCGATTCTAAGAGAATGAAGCAGAATCAAAACTCTAGATTTCTTAAAAAGATAAATAGAGTTTTTATCTACTTTGTAGCAATGACTATAAGGCACTGCATGACGATATGGAAAATGAGGGAGTACTAATATAATAGGCTAGAATTTAAGTATAAGATAACCTGGCATAAGTATATATAAATTATGAGAGTAGGCAAAAGTACTACTAGAGTCAGATAAAAGCTAATAAAAGTAGTCATATACAACAGGCTATAGTTAACCTGGAATAGAAACAAACTAGAAATTCAGGACCTCCTCATTAGGAATATTAAAAATGATCTAGTATACTGGATTGTGGCCAATATAAAGATGATCAAGCTTAAATCAGAGGAGTCTCCTGAAATAGAAGACTAGTTGAGTTTTGAAGTTAAATTACGAAATTAGCTCAAATACTCATATAAGAGATTAGAGGTCTCAGAAAACAAGTGGCTAAGGGTTGGAGAGGTATTGTGAGATTCTTTAGTATAGCTAAGAGATTCTCTGAGTCCAGCAGTTAACTTCAGCATATTGGGTGAAGAAGAAGTGAATGCGGAAGATCAAGAGGATACTGAAGGTGAGGAGAATACTGAAGGTGAGGAGGATACTGAAGGTAACAATGAGTTTTAGTGATGAATACAGGGTTCCCAGCGCAAATAAAACACTGAACGGTATAGGTAGTAGTATTAGCAGACCACCGCAACGCTAACATCTGGTATAGAATTCCCAGAACCCAAGCACTATCTTGCTTGCCTGGTATCAGAATATACTCGTGTCACCACTCGCCTGCACCTCATATCTTTCGCTTGCTCACTAAAGCTTATTCTTCTCGCTGAGACCCTACATACGTATTCAGAAGGCCCAGACCTAAGGTCGAACTCCACTCGTGACACCCCTACGGTCTGTTCCTGACAATCGCTCGTAGCCCAGCATTGCTACTCCGGATCTTCAACGCCTACTCAATCCTAGAATCGATCCTGGGGCACAATCGCACCCGAACTCCTCGCATTACCCAATGACCATGCTGAGTTGACCCATTAGCAATTCTGGAAAGAGTACCCTTTTCGCTGCTATGTACAACTACGGCTGTGGTGAACTGGGCATGGAAATCACAGTGCTAAAGGAGTGGTCCCAGGTCAACGACACTCAAAAGGCCTCAACACCCATAACGTCCACCCCAAGACGACACACAAGGTCCCCAGACACCAAAAGAACACCTTTGAATAGCGCTCACCGCCGGACATAACATATCCAATTTCTAAGGCTCTTCATCTTGATCTCTTGCCCAGGCTTCCCTTCCTCTGATTCTCGAGATATCATGCAATTCTGGTGGCCCAACTGTATTACAGTGTGCTTGCCACGGAGGCCAACGCATACCCATTACATAATCAGAGAGGCTATAAGACTAATTTCATTATAGCTGTCAAAGCCTTGGGTGGCCATAACTCCACGACACAAAGTCCCCCGGGCCCCAAACCAACATCAATCAAGGGAGCTCGACGAGCTCTTCATTCCACTAAATCCACAACCAGCGACCTTCTTTTACACTTTTTCCCGGGCTTTTAATTCTCAAGTTCTCACATACTACTGTACATGCAATTGTTGCCGACTGCACCGTACTGGCTTCTTGCCACGTCAAAGCCTCCAGCAGTGCGACGGGCCAATACGTGGAAAGATAACATCCTAGTCTCGTGCCCAAAAATGAGACCCAGTCTTCGCAACAAACAAACAGAAGATACTCTCCAGGCGACCCCTCCTTCACTCCAATGCCGAAACCCAACTCTAATATCAAGCTCTTATCTGGGAGAAGAGACCATAGTCGCCGACGGAGAAAGAGAGGCCATCGTCCTCGCACTAAAGGCACACAGAGACTCATCCATGGTCGCCATCCTCTCCGATTCAACTTCAGCCATTTCGTCGGCCATGGAAATCTCATCAGGCTCAAAACCACCCAGGAGCGGGATCGAGACAGAGATTGGGGAACTCTTAGCGGGACGCCATTCCAATCACTATGACACCTCAATATCCTGGGTTCGCTCCCACATCGGCATCAAAGGGAACGAGGATGCCGATGAGCTGGCAGCGTTTGCATCCGCTCGGGGGCAGCTTACTGTCCAAGAACCCACAGTAACGGAAGGAGGGATAAGGCAGGCTTCCAAATCCTTCCGCGCTAAAGCCAGAACAGCTCCCGGTTTTGGCATAAGACGATGCGAGTGGAGCCGCCATGCGCTATCGGCTTACACCTGGCTTCGCACTGATAAGGGCCCCCAAAGATATTGCCTTCATCATATCGGCAAGGCTGATACCAGCTCCTGTCAATGCGGACATCACATAGAGAATGGGCACCACATCGTTTTTCGAATGCCCGCTTTACGACATACAGCGACATTACATGGGCAAGGTAAAAGAATGGGAGGATATCGACCGCCCTATATGGATCAGGGAGGAGGAAGAGGAGGACGAGTGGGACGCGGTAGAGGCCTTTTTCGGCTTTTTCTACACAAGGCTCTACGGAAGGGGCGTTTAAGGCAAAGTATGAGGTTCCTACTGGCCCTATCGGGAGAGCTGGTTTTTTTTTGCAGGCCTCTGTCAGGCCTCTCGAGGTCATCTGGCACGCAGCCGGTTAATGACAGCATGGGGGCTCTGCCATAGCGAATTTCTATTTTTAATTTTATTTTTCTTGTATTTCGCCATCACGCCAGTTACAACGTTTTTCCTTTGTTTTGTCCTTATCGTCTCGCTTCTTCGCGTGCGGTGGAGCTGGCAGATTAACTTGCCTTCTTCTGAATCCTCCCGGGTTTCCGGGGGGCTCCTCATAGACCCCTTACTGGGTCTGAACAGGAGTAGTGAGTGTTTTAAAAAAAAAAAAAAAAATTCACTCCTATGCCTGAAGCGAAAACGCCGGGTCCCAACAGATGAACCTGCAGACCATTCGTACGAAGAACACCTCTCTTCCAAGGATGGGGATAATGACCGGGATCATGATGGGGATAAGAACGCATGTGGAGATAGTGAAGGTAGCAACCCATATCGTTAAAATCAAACTCAATACTGATGCAACATGTACACCCACATCGCATTTGTCCTCGTTGAAATGATTGACAGCTCTCAAGTTCTACAAGTTGCAGAGGTCAAGAACTTGGAAAACCCAAGCTGCCGCTATTCCAGATTCTAAGGTCAGGGCATCTGCATAAACAGTGGCATCGGATATTCATCTGTAGGTATACAGGTCCCTATTGGTGCCAGTGAACAACAACTGCAGCATGTAGTCGATCGTTATTTTTACCCTGCCCCAAACGGAGGTTGTCAGTCACCAAATCGTCTGAATCGCCGTCGCTATGACAATAAAAAATTGGAAAGACTATTCCAGAATGAGAATGAGGTGTTCAACTGCCTCATGAGAAACTCCCGAAAATACTTGGCACGATACCTTTTCATCATGGACGAGGACGTAGTAGAGCTCGTAGACCGTTCTACCAATGTGCCGGGGGGGGTGGACCGAAACAGCGATGCCTTTCATATTGATTGATATCTGCCGCTGTTTAATTTAGGAAGCTGGGCGAAAAGGTAGTTGCGGACAGGCGGCAGACGGTAGGCTTATTACACAAGCACCAATTCGACTCAGTCGAGAGATGATCGGCCACGGAGGCAGCGTTGAGAACGGTGACAAGAGTGCAGAGGTGTCTGACAATTGGGGGCGGAGGGGGGGTTGGTTGGGCGTTTTGGGATATTAAAGGAGGAATTCAGAATGTGCGAGAGCAGGACGTAATAAGAGAGCAGAAAAACAGTGAGGAGGGGAGGAAATGGATACCATGGATTAGGGAGTTTTTCCGAGCAAGAGAGTTTGAGCTCGAGTAGGATGGGGAAATAAGAGGGAGGGGGAAGACGAACTTAGGATGTCCGCAGGGGTCACCGCCATCACCAGTGGTTTTCTTGATCTATATGGCACCTATTATTCTGAAAATGGAAGAGGGGCTGGCTCAGGCACTAGGGGGTGTGGGGATATTAAGCTCCCATCATATGAGGACGATTTACACCTAAACATATACATTTGGGACAGGTTTTTTTTTTTAAAAAAAAATAAATACTCCCTACTCCTATTCAGTCCCAGGGAGGGGACCATGAGGAGCCACCCGGAAACCCGGGTGGATTCAGGACAAGGCAAGTTATGGGACATGGTAGATGCCAGAACAGACATGAATATGCTGCTGGTAACCGCGGATAAGACAGTGAACAGGCTAGCGGGAGAAAACCACCTGCTTCTGGAAGAGAGCAAGCACGGGAAGTTGGTATTGAGGAATAAGAGGAGGCAGGAAAAGAAAGACGTGAAGTAGTTAAAGTGGATTGGGATCATCTTTACCGAAGGCCTGATGTTTAAGCTGCATTGGAAGAGTGGGATCGTGAAGGCTCGGAAGATGTTAGAAAGCCCAGCGGGGTAGGAAACTCGAACTGGGGCAACAGCTGGAGAGCGGCATATACGGGGATGATTACGGACATCGGATGGAGGGAGGAAGGGATTAGATGGAAGAATTCGAAAAGCTACAGTACCAAGCTCTGAAGAAGTGCGTCAATGCGACACATGTATCAAGAAGGGAGTTGGTAAGCCAGATAGCTGGGGTAGAAAGCCCAAGGATGTTTCTGGATGCAGCGCAGGCAAGGATGATGGGAAAATTCATGAAGGACCCAGAGTTTCTGAGCATGACACGGAGGAGGGGAGAAGGTGGGAAAAAATATTTTTTTGAAAAAAAATACTTATTTCTCCTATTCGGTCCCAGTAAGGGAACCATGAAGAGCCCCCAGAAACCCAGATGGATTTTAATCTGTCAGGTCCGGTGCACGGAAAGCAAAGAATATATGTAGCTTAAGAAAGGCGGCACTCCAATGCTGTCATTAACCGATTTATGACGGAGGACCCCACAGGGCCTGACTGAAGTCTACCTAAAACAAAAAAGAATCCTCGGAGGTGCAAATAGAAGAAAAGCCGCTCAAGTGGAAAAAAAACTTGCAGGTGAAACAACACCCGAAGAACTGGTAGGAATTGAGAAAGAAACACATGTCCTAAAATTAAAGAAATGCCACTCAAGTGAAAAGGCTACAGTCGTAACATAAACTCGAGTAGGAACCCGTTACTTATTATTACAATGGGAATAATCACATCTGACATATGCTATAGTGTAGAAGATCTTCCTTCCCATGTAGAGCCTGTACCTAATGTCGATGTCTTTCGCCAAATAGACGACTAATGACGAGGCTGACTTTCCAACCATTCTATCTTCTTGTAGTAACCAGCGAGTTTGGACCTTCTGGTGGTCCTCTTCTATACAGTGGGAGATGATATTCGGTTTGTACTTCATTGGGGCCGTGTGAAATACAACGGCTGGTGTTCAGTTCGGAGGAGGAATGCTGGGGGGGTGGAGTCGCTCGCGTTGATGTCGTCTTTTTAGGGGTATTCGAGGGTGGTGCCGCTGCCGCAGGTTTTTTTGCCGAGGACAGTCCTGCTTGTATTTGTGTTACGCGGTCACGGTGGACCCTCTCCATCCCTTTCTATGATATTGATGGAATATTCGGAGGGTTCGTTTGTGTTGTCCTACCTATCTTCTTTCCCCTTGCCCTTTCCAGCTTCCGAAGGTGACGGCATTTCCCTAGGTTTCTTGGAGGATTTCTCGATAGTTGAGGTCGCTGCCTCCACCAACGTGCGTACTGGGGGGGTGTCCGTTAGGGGATCTGTGTTGGTGGAAATGCTCGGGGTAATCGGGGGTGGTAGTGGTTGGGCTAGCGCTTTGGTGAGTTTTGTTCCTCCCTCAACTCGCCATTCTCTTCCTCCCCCGATTTATATCTGCCATACCACTGCTCCGCCTCTTCCACCACCCTCCCTTAGCTTCTCGTTCTTGTTAAAACGCACATCCAATACTCCCAGTTATTGTTGTTGCGCCATCCGGTATCACCGTTACCCTGAATTATTCTGGCTGCCGTCACATAGGTTAGATCCGTTTTGCAGTTCCTATTGAGCAGACACCACAGACTGGCAATGCCGCTGGTGTTGCTATTGTTATCGTTGCTGTTGTTGCTAATGCCACCGTTGCCACCGGCAATCCTTTTATTCTCTTGGTTCTAATTGGTTGAAACACATCCCTGCACTTGTCTTACCCTCAATTTCTCATCGAGCAAGACTTCAAATCGCATCGTTCGCTTCTCCAAAAGTGCACTCTACAAACTCTATTGTCCACTCCGTGTATTATGTCCACTCCGTGTATTACCATCCGCTAGAGTAGGCATATAGGTATCAATCCGCTCTGTACTCGTGTTGCCTGCCTCGCTAGCACCTTTCCGCTGCCTAACAAGATATTCCAATATATCTTGTGTTAGTTCTCCTCTACTAACTGATCACACATTCCTCTTTCATCCGATCCAGATCCACTTGCATTTGCCGGTAGATCAGGTTTATGCTGGTAGGTAAATATCTTGAATAGGTATAAGAATGGAATATAGGCTATATAAAATTATGGGCAGCATAGGAATTAAATGAATGTGAAATAGATATGATATCTATTGTTTATACTTTTCTATTATAAGATACCTACATTGGAATATATGGGTAATTCTTAGTTAATGGAGCAGTGTTGCATGTGATTTACTAATATATTGATAAATGAGTCAGAACACTTCTTCTAAATAAAAAATTCGAAAAAATTTGCAAAGTAGTTGCTAAACACCTGTCCTCACAATTATTTATTGGCGAATTTCGGAATTCAAAATATTCGCAACCCAATTCTGAGATCGAAAGTGCTAACTTGGGTAACAAGTGTAAGTAATTGAGATGTTACAGTTAACAACTTATCGTGAAAGTACCCTCCCCCGTGAATTGCCCCACCGCCAAAATGCCAGGCGTTGTCTTCCAGTCTGCTCTAGATCCCTTACCAGAGGGTACATGTTCAGTAAAATTTCATCTTGGTCGCCTTCCATCGCGGGACTTAATCCCAAGTCTCCTCTACGGAGGGGAAGCATTGGTAGTTCGCCAGTCCTAGGTAACAACTGCTTGAAACCCATATATAATTTAGTTAAACCTTGTAGATCAGGGTAAAGAAACAACTTGCAGTCGAGTCACACCACTTACAAGATGGCACTGCTGTTCTGCCCGCTCCACTTCCATATTCATCCGCCATATCTCCGCATACGCAGAGAGTTCACCTGCCCATTGAGCTGTCAACTCCTGATTCTGAAAAAAACTGGCCTCCTTCAATTGGTACTTAGCCATATTTGAGGAATCCGAGTCGGAGTCGGAGTTTTCTTGGACAAAGGCTGTTCTAGGTCCTTCCTGAATCCTGACTAAAATCACGCATCGAACAATGTTACCTGACCGCTGGAGCCATTGCTTTGCGTCAGAGGATAAATCCCTGTTGCGCTCACTCACACCGCATTCCATTACAAGGACAGGGCGCGAGGGGGTGAACAGGCCGATGAATCCTGGAAGGGTCTCTTTGATGCCGAGGGAGAAATCGGCCTCTTTGGTGCGTGGGGCGCCTTTTCCGGGTAGGAAACTCTCCATGGGGGTACCATCGCCAGGGAGCGTGACGCCACCTTCGAGCTGTACAAGCATATCCTCCTCATCATCAGTTATGAAGCCCTGGCGCCGAAGAATTGTTGGCAATTTGCGAAAGAATGAGGTGACAAGGGCATGAGGAGGGGAGATCATGGGTTTAAGAATGAGTTTTCTAGTTGCCGGGTAATAGGTACCACTATGCAATTAAGTCGGATTAGTAACAAGGAATAAGAATTCCGGACAGGAGATTTGTGGAAAACAAACCGGCAGCACAGATACCTCCGCTGCAAGTCTTCGACAACTCGCACAGGCACGTCTTCAAAGACAAGGCTATCTTCTGGAAAGTCTGCTCGCCGTTGGTAAATGGAAGCAGAGCCCACAAGCTCACGCACGGGACTTGAATTTTGTTGTCGCCAACAGTGGCGTCCCGAGGGAGATCGATATATGGGTGAGGAGCGTAGGGGGGTGTGTTCCGGAGTCGGGTAGGCTTTACGTGCCGGAGTAGAAGGATTTGGAGCGGAACACCACCCTTGGGGAGCAGGGGATGTAGGTGGACAACAACGCATAGTTGACAATCAAAAACGGAAGAGAAATGCGCAAGTGGACGAGTGAGGGGTTGTTATTGTGTGGAGAGGTTCGCGCGATGCCGATGCTTAGTTAAGCGAAGATTGCAGTAAGGAACTGTGTAGGTAAGTATGCCAAGCAACACGGAGCCTGCCAAGCAAGACGGAGCCTCACAGCTTGCAGTAAAGTTAGAACCGTCATGAGACTAGGCGAATGCCAAGATTCCAACTCCTTTCCATAGCCAGGTTTCGCTATAACAAGATGTCACGTGCGTGGAAGGGTAAAGGGAGAAGTGCGGTGATTTTTATTTTTATTATTGTTTTTAAATACTCAGTACTTCTATTCAATCCCAGTAAGGGGACTATGAGGAGCCACCCGGAAACCCGGGTGGATTCAAAGAGAAGTGCGGAGAGGATATAGTCAATTTGTGTTCACTCTTCTTCAGCTCGATAATATTGCAACATGCCCTCTTACCTCCGACATGGGCGTACTGCCTCGGAAAAATGGCAGATATATCAAGTTCGACTGGTTCAAGGACAGCGGCCTGAGAGATGATAACATTGGAGGAACTCTGCAAAAGATAGTCTGGTTGTTCCGTAATTTTCCTTAGCCTATCCTAGTCTGGCTTGAGACTCGCCGTTGCCATCCACACTACAGTCAAACTTTGCAATACCGAACTTCGTTGTACCGGAATCCTTGCTACGGTATTAATTCGCAACTAAGAAAGTACCACTCGGCAGGACAGTATTAGTGTATAAGACAGGGGTAAAACAGCCTAATTTTGGCTGAGATATCCGAATCGTCTTTAAGACAGCAAACTTTTCTTATAGGACAGTAGGGTAGGAATGTCAACGTTGACTGGCGCTGCCGGTTTCTTTCACTCATCACCATCACTTGTTACAATGTCAATTCCGCAGGCACCTCGTGCTGGACCCAGTAATATATCAATTCCATAGGCACCTCGTGCCTGACTGGCAACTAGCTCCTAAGTCTGAAGACCAACTCGACCTGCCAACAGACACGGGGGATGAAAGTTCCGACCTTGAGATTGTAGATGATGAGGAGGAAGCGGATGGAAGTGACAATGAGCAGGGAGATTACATTACTGAAGCAGAGGCCATGCAATATGCTACAATTACGCTTGGAGAGGAGATCGTGTAAAAAGATATCAATTATGCTACTGTGTTGTTCCGGATTTTTTTTTTTTTTTCCCCTGAAATTCTTTTATAAGAAAGTATCTCGTGTTTAAGCTAGTATCGCATGTAAGACAGTAAATTTAAGGCCCCTCCGAGCGCCCGTTTGTGAAGAAGACAGCATTCTTAGTTGCAAATTAATACGGTATACCGGAATACTTTGAACAGGAGTAATGAGTATTAAAAAATATATATATATATATATATACCGGAATACTCTTGAGCCGTTACCAAACTAAGGACTTTTCACCTAAATCACCCTTGCTATAACGGATTTTAGCTAATACCGGACCTTTTTTTTTTTTTTTTTTTTTTAAAACACTCATTACTCCTATTCAATCCCAGTGAGGGGACTATGAGGAGCCACCCGGAAGCCCGGGTGGATTCAGGACAAGGCAAGTTAATCTGCCAGGTCCGCCGCGCACAGAAAGCAGAAGACTAAATACAAACATGAACGCAGACCTCCATGCTGTCATTAACCGGCTATGTGCCGGATGACCTCGGAGGGCCTGACTGAGGACTGCGTAAATAAATCGAAACACCGCGCAGAGAGCCGAAGACTAAATACAAACAATGTGTAAAACAACAAAGATGTCGATACGAGATAACTGTGTCATGAAATTCGTTAAACGCACACCTCCATGCTGTCATTAACCGGCTGTGTGCCAGATGACCTCGAAGGGCCTGACTGAGATCCGCGTGTATGTAGCCACAAACGGGGGGGTCTTCCAGGAGGACATGTCCTGTTGGTATGTTAAGTCCGCCCTGCATTGCTGCAGGTGGTCAACATCGTATTTGCGGCCCAGGGCACGACTTGCCCTTACCACTTTCGTGGTCCCCTCGGAGGTATTAGCAGCGGACAATGAGGGCTCAGCAGACGCTTCATGAAGCTGCTCGCCGTACTGCAATTAGTTTATATCCTGATGTATGTCTTCTGCATTCTCTATTATTTTTACCACCTAGACTTACATTTATTACCGAATTCCTGCAAGTGCAAGGGGAAATGTCAAACCCGACAATGTAGCTGTGTTAAATCCGATTTGCATTGTAGCAGCCGCTGCCATCCATCTCATAGCTGCTTGAACGCTCGTATTGACCAAGTTATCGAGTCGCAATTGGACTTGGAAGCGGACTTGGAAGCGGACTTGGAAGAAGACCTAGAAGCGGACTTGGAAGGAGAATTGGAACAAGACTTGGAAGCGGACTTGGAAGAAGACTTGGAGGATCATAGCGATATTTCCTCATTGAGTACAATTCATGTTCGTATGCGCTGATGTATTTTTTTTTCCCCTGATTACATTTTTATCTTCGGTGTACCCTCACTAAATTACTACATTTGGTTATCGCATTCCCGGGGAGGACAACCGATGATCTGTCGTCCGCAAGAATTTCATTTCGGCATTCCCGGGCAGGACAGTATTCTTGCGTAGAACATCCCTCCCAAGAATCGTGTGGCTTCCTGGGCTCGAGCCTGGAGGTCGTTGCAACCGCGAAATACCGAAGGTACCCGAGGAGTGGAAATCTTCAAAATACCATCCATCACCGGGATGAGGCCCACGACCGGGATGTGGCTCACTCGGTTATTTTAGCGGCTTCGACCGTTTCGCGACAAATATGGGCCAAAGAGGCTCAAATTCTGGGATTGCATTGTGGATATATGGTAGTTTGTTGAAGCGAGTGCGGACGGGCCAAGGTACATTACTGCTCAAATTATCCTGACAGAGATACTGGGGATTACGGGGTAGATTGACTGTAGGAAAAGTAGATATATGGGGGTATGAGGGCTATAATCAAGCAACAATTATTATTATGACTTAGTACATACGGCCTGTATACATTTTAGAAGCAATTGTATATAACACGTTGCTATAGAGGGACTGGTCAGCAAGGGTAGTCTTAACTGGGGGTATTCCTTCTTGTAACTCAACCAAAATCGGTCTAAATCAAGTTCCTAATAGCACAAAAATAGGTAGGGAAAGCCTATGTATGATATTCTACCAGAAATTAGTGAGGTCATACTGCCAAGAGTAGGTTAAGGCAATGTGTGGATAAATTATGCCTTCTTATAACTCAACCAAATCAAGTCCATATTAAGTGCCTGATATCACGCACATAGGTTAAAGAAACTTTATGGAACTCTACTGAGGATCCTTGCTTACAACTGAGTGAGCTTAGGTTGGTAAAGATAAGATAAGAGGGGATCTAGATCAAAAACCTTTTTATTATTACTCAGTCCAAACCAAGCAGGTCATGGCTCGTATTGAGGGGCTAGATGCTTGTATAAACCCTACTTAGCATATCTGACTTGGCTTGAGAGAAGCTGTTCTATAGGGGCTTACCTGTAACAGTAGGCAAACCTTGAGATAAGTCTTCCAAATGAATATGTCATCAGGCATTCAATAGCCCAAAAGGACCGAAGCATAACAAATAACCTTTTAAGAGTGTTCCAGACCTGATTTAGCCTAAATATAAAGTAGCTTAGCCTAGTAGCCAAATTAGCCGGAAATGATAAACCTTGGCATACAACCCTAAGTACGGATTTAAATAATAAATTCAGTTGCTAACATGATCTCCCCTGGCTCTCATGCCTATGTAAGTTCTTTTAAGCCACTAGTCATCTGTTTTGGACTTGCTTTGACTGAGTTACAAGAAGAAATACCTCGTCTGCACCCCCGGTTAAGACACCCTTGCAGACCGGTCCCTCTATGGCAACTTATTGCATGCAATTGCTTCTAAAATGTATACAGGCCGTAAGTACCAAGTCATAATAATAATTGTTGCTTGATTATAGCCCTCATACCCCCATATATCTACTTTTCCTATAGTCAATCTACCCCATAATCTCTGTCAGGATAATTTGAGCAGTAATGTACCTTGGCCCGTCCGCACTCGCTTCAACAAACTACCATATATCCACAATGCAATCCCAAACTTTGAGCCTCTTTGGTCCCATATTGGTCACGAAACTGTCGAAACCGCTAAAATAAGTGAGTGAGCCACATCCCGGTGGTGGGCCTCATCTCGGTGATGGATGGTATGTTGCAGTCCCACCCTTACTCTGTTTTTACCAAGTTTTTATGTATCTATACATTTCAAGTTACCCTGAACTTCAAAGCTGTTACCCTGAACTTTTTAATGCATTACCCTGAATCAAGGCTTGCTCTTTTTTTTTTTTTTTTTTTTTTTTTTTTTTTCACCTCAATGACACCTCCGCCGGAATTAGAGGAGAAGAAGAAGGAGTTAATCTTAGCGAACTCGGAAATTTCTGCGTTAGGACACCTCATACCTCGGGATGATCCCCCATCCTCACCAGGAAAAGTGGACTCAAGCACCCAGACAATACCTTCGATCGCACCTCCGATACTGAAACCGAAGTACCGACCAACAGTGTCTCCACCAACACGGACCCACCTCCAACACACACATATGCAGAGGCAGCAACCACCACCAACTCATCCTCACCGTGTCAACCACCAAAGGACAAAGGTAAGGCGCCTGCGAAAGCGACACCACCTCCAAGCACCCAAATCTCACCACCCAGGCGAGTACAAGCCATGGTACTTCATGCGGCTCCAACAAAATACAAGCCGGGTCTGATGCGCCGTTAGATCGAAGAGGACAATAAGACAGCGCAAATCCAGGGAATTCGCTGGCTTTTGAAGGAGGACAGAAGAATCGGGAAGCTTGCATCATCACTGGTCATCTACATGACGGAGACAATCGACCTTACACACGGGCTCCGCATGGGCAGGAGACTATTCCATACCACGGTATACGACTGGGGGATATAGGGAGTTTCACGTTCCTACCGGCGAATATTTCTGCTAGCTACTGGCTAGCGCTTATGATACTTTCCTTTCTGACAATTTCTGGCTCACTTCCGGGCGTGATTATGACACTTTTTGTTCCTACCGGCGACACTGTTCCTACTGGCGATGGGTCTTATTATTTTCTCGATTTCCTACTAGCGCGGGGTTTTGCGGGGTTTCTACTTGCGAGGGGTTTTTGTGGGATCTCTACTTGCAAGGGGTTTTAAGGAGGTTTTTCTACTTCGGAAAGAGTCTACTCGAGTGTTCCGCTGTGATTGTCTTTCTACTGGCGAGTGGTTTGCAGGCCTCAGTCAGGCCTCTCGGGGTTATCTGACATTAGTCAGTTAATGACAGCATGGGGGTTCTGCGCCTTATGAGTTTTCCTTCTGGTTATTCTGATTTTTCGCGCGCGGCGGACCTGGCAGATTAACTTGCCTTGTTCTGAATCCACCCGGGCTTCCAGGTGGCTCCTCATAGTCCCCTTACTGGGATTGAACAGGAGTAATGAGTATTTAAAATAAAATAAAAATTTGGCTGAGTAACACTCCCTGCGCATTGACTTACCCTGAATTTCCAAGTACACCTTTTTTTTTTTTTTTAATAGTTGGTACTCCTATGCAATCCTATTGAAGATTAATAAGCAGCGTGAATCAAAGGTTCAATTATGAAGTCTTCACTAAGACTCAGAGAATAGAGTAATGAGCGATATATATGTATTATAGCGTGTACGTATAGAGCGATATGGATTCAGTTCAAGCATATGTAGAGAGACTTGATCGAATTGCTTAAGGAGTCAAGTAGAGCGAATATCGCAGAGATATATAGACATCAATAGCAAGTGACATTTGGAGCATGCGACATCAAGAACAAGTAGCATGCGACATCAGACCAACGTCAGAAGAAGGAGACATCATGAAGATGTCATAAGAAGAAACGCCCTCATATCATGTGCCGGCCGGCGTTGTAAGACAATGTGTAAACTGGTTATACAGCGAAGTAACACAAGATGTAAGACAAGGTGTAAGCTGGTTAGGCGAATATGTTTAACAATCCCAGTAAGGGGACTATGAGGAGCCACCCAGAAACCCAGGTGGATCGTTAATCTGCCATGTCCGCCGCGCGCGGAAAGCAATACAAGAGAGAAAATTGGTAAGGATGCTGTCGTTAACCGGCTAGGTGCCAGATGACCCCGAGAGGCCAGACTGAGGCCTGCAAAACCACTCGCCAGTAGAAACAAAACTCAACTTGCCAGTGGAAACCAAAAATAAAACCCTCGCCAGTGGAAAAACCTCCGTCAGTAGATAACCCCTCGCTAGTGGAAAAGGCCCGCGAATGAGCCAAGAGTGTCATAAACAAATATCTAAACCCCTCGCCAGTAGAAACTGGAGTAAAACAAAGTGTCGTAAGCCCTGGGAAGTGAGCCAGAAAATGTCATAAAGGAACGTGTCATCAATGTATAAAGAAATATCCAAGCCCCTCGCCAGTAGAAACTGAAGTAACAAGTAACAAAAGATATGCGGATATCTTTGTTAGGCAGCGGAAGTGGTTTTAGCGAAGCGGCGGCGGCGGCGGCGGGCACGGGTGCAACGCAGATCTCTGGTAATATGCCTACAGGAGCGGATGGTAATACGCGGAGTAAATAATAGAACTCAGAGAATAACAATGCGAGTGAGAACGAGGCGAATTGAAGACTTGCTTAATTATCAATAAAATACAGTTCCGGAGCGATGTCTATATACACGGAAGTTCAGGGTAATAGAGCGCGCAGGGATTGTAGGAAAAATCAAGAAATGAGCGAGCGACAACGATCAACATGATCAACCCAAGAAATACGTATGCGATGATATAGCAATGATATTATCAGTGCGATAATAATGACATATGTAGAGAGATGACGTTGATAGATGACATCGCCGGATATCCTGATAATTCAGGGTAACGGGTGATCCGGAGCGCGGGTGTGCCAGATGTGCCTGGTGTGCCGGATGTGCGTTCCAACAACAAGTGTGATAAACGCACCCGGAAGTAAGCCATAGGGTGTCATAAAAAAAGGTGTTATAAATCGGATTTCTCCCTATTTCGCCCAGTCGTATGCCGTAGTACGGAATAGTCTCCTGCCCATGCGGAGCCCATGTGTAAGGTTGATTGTCTCCGTCATGTAGATGACCAGTGATGATGCCAGCTTCCCTATCCTTCTGTCCTCTTTTAAAAGCCAGCGGATACCCTGGATTTGCGCTGTCTTGTTGTCCTCTTCGATCCAACGGCGCATCAGACCTAGCTTGTATTTTGTTGGAGCCACGTGAAGTACCACGGCTTGTACTTGTATGGACGGTGGATTTTGGTTGGTTCTGGGGGGGGGGTGGTTGGTTCTGGTGTCGCTTTAGCAGGTGCTTTGCCCTTGTCCTCCTTTCGTGGTTGACGCGGTGATGGTGAGATGGTGTTGGTTGCTGCCTCTGCATACGTACGTGTTTGAGGCGGGCCCGTATTGGTGGAGATGCTGTTGGTGGTCGGCTTCGGTTTCAGGGTCGGAGGTGTGGTCTGGGTGCTTGTATGTGTTACGGGGGCGGATTTGGTCTGAGTGCTTGTGTCTGTTGGTGGGACTGGAGGTTCCGCTTTTATCCACATTGTGGACGCCTCGGAAATTCTCCCAAATCAAAACCACCGATGTCCTTGTGGATACGATTAACAATTTCCTGGACATGGAACCACCATTCGCCTCTGCCTCCCCGCTCCAATTTCCCACCCACTTTTAAGAGACCTAACCAAATTTGGTTGATGTGTGTATCGAGTGGCTGGTAGCTGTATTTGCCTCCTCTCGCTATTGGGTTTCCTGTGTGTGGCTCTGGATGATCGGTGACAGGTATCCGTGTCTTAAGTGGTAGATTCACACGATCCATCTTTTCCGGCTTGTCTTTTCTCTTTTCCTTTCCTGGCATCGTGGTCCTTTGGTCGTGGTCGTGTGTGGGAGTTACAAATTCCCTGATTGGTGGTGCCCGACTTGGTGTGGGTGCTCTCGCGGAATTGTGGACCAATGCCAGTATGATGCCGACTTTGTGTGAGTACCTACTCCTCGCGGAATCGTGGACCAATGCCCGTGAGCGGTGAATTTGGGTGAGAGCGAGGAAGAAGAAGAACGAGAAAGAGGGAAGCGGCTTCAATCGAGGGGGAAAGGGTCGCGATAGTTGTTCCCCCGAGATCTGTGTAGATATTCTTGTTGTAGGCAGCGAGGGCTATCTCGTGGTGCTGTCCGCTTGTTTGTAGGTACTCTGGCTGTTGAGTTCCGACCAAGCGCTCGTCCTGTCAAAGTGGTTGTCGTTTTTTGATTTCCTAGTACATAGACAACGCTCCGGACCACTTCTACCTAAGCGCAATCTGCAACAAGTCTTTCTTTGCATTCATCCAGCCTTCTCTCTCGAATCTGGCATTAATTTCCCAGTACTCCGCTTTTGGTTTCAATCCATCCTGCTCTCTCTTCTCTACCTTCTCCTCTAAGATATCGCTTTCTCCCTGGGATTCATCCGTTTGTTTGTGCATTCCAATTAGGAAGTAACATCTCCACCTCTTTCATCTCTTATTCTTCAAGAATTTTCTACTCATCATACCCATTCACTATCTGCACTTTTTGCATAATATAAATATGGTAAAACTCTGCTACTGCTCTCCACTGATCCTTTCCTAAAACTTCCATAAGACTTCCATCTGACCCATACCCATGTTCTAGTACTTCTTCGTCTTTGCTCACTGCCCAGAGAGTATACCTTGCTCCACCCTTGTCCACACCTTGGTTCCTCTCCTTCCGATCGGACCCTTTGTCGAGGGTCCTGGCTGTGACTTTTCTCCAGGCCTTTATCCTCTCAAGCCGCAATTTCTCAATGTACCAAAGCAACTGACACCTATCTGTTCTTAGCGCAGAGTTATTAATTCATAGTCCTATTTCGTCCCTCCACTTCCCAAATTTCAAGTACCTCAACTATTCCATTACTCACTTTCTTCTGGACTGTGAAACTGTCCCTGCTACTTGGTAGGCAGAAAGTATCTCCCCATGACTTACCGTTTTAATTCGCAAGTAAGAATGCTGTCTTACTAACAAACGGGCGGTCGGAGGGGCCTTAAATTTACTGTCTTATATATGATACTAGCTTAAACACGGGGTACTTTCTTATGAAAGAATTTCCCTGGAAAAAAAAAAAATTCCGGAACAACACTAACAGTAGCATAATTGATATCTTTTCACACGATCTCCTCTCTATAGCATATTACGTGGCCTCTTCTTCAGTAATGTAATCTCCATGCTCATTGTCACTTCCATCCGCTTCCTCCTCATCATCCACAAAATCAAGGTCAGAACTTTCATCATCCATGTCTGTTGCCAGTGGCAGGTCGGGTTGGTCTTCAGACTCAGGAGGTAGTTGCCAATCAGGGACTGTATAGTTCGAGATTCCTTCAATATGGATCTCCGAATCTGCTGTACCATCGATTGGAACAGTAATTCCACATTTGCGAAATGAGCGAGTCCAATGAGTGTCAGCTAAAAAACCCCGCTTCCAACAGTACTCTCTCACGGTCATGGGGGAATGAAGAGGATAAGTATTGGCTGCTGGTTTGCGCACTGGGTCCAGTACACAGTGGAATTGACATTGTAACAAGTGATGGTGATGAGTGAAAGAACTCGACTGCGCCAGTCAACGCCGACAGACATTTCTATACTACTGTCCTATAAGAAAGATTTGCTGTCTAATACACGATTCGGATATCTCGGCCAAAATTAGGCTCTTTTACCCCTGTCTTATATACTAATACTGTCTGCCGAGTAGTACTTTCTTACTCGCGAATTAATACGGTATGCATGGATTGGAAGTACTGTAGTTCGCACCTGTGGCATGCACGGGTCATATAAGCTAAGAATGAGGGGATCGTTTCGAATCGTTCGAATCCCCTATTATTAGCTTATCTGCGCCCCAGGGGATTCCCCCACCCCAAATTTTCTAGCTCAACTTGGCGTCAACCGTAGTCGCTTTTGAAAAATATAGCAAAGAACAATGGGGTTTGTGTACGTTTTGTTTAAAAGAGCACATATGTATTCATATAGCAATGAGCCTTCTCGTATCGTGGTGAAAAATGGAAGATAGAATCTGATAAGATTCTGCCTATGTTAAAGTCATGCGTACTGTCACGTCCCCTGGGGTCAGAGGTGGCACAGGAGCCCCAAGCCCCTTGCATCAGACAAGACACATGTATCAACACGCCTCTGCTGCCACAGGTGGCGCAGGTAGCAACCCGCCCCTGGGGTCTGAGGTGGCACAGGAGCCCCAAGCCCCTGGCGTCCACATGTGGCATGCAGGGGCCACATAAGCTAAGAATGAGGGGATCGTTTCGAATCGTTCGAATCCCCTATTATTAGCTTATCTGCGCCCCAGGGGATTCCCCCACCGCAAATTTTCTTGCTCAACTTGGCGTCAACCGTAGTCGCTTTTGAAAAATATAGCAAAGAACAATGGGGTTTGTGTACGTTTTGTTTATAAGAGCACATATGTATTCATATAGCAATGTGCCTTCTCGAAGTCTCGGATCTTGGTGAAAAATGGAAGATAGAATCTGATAAGATTCTGCCTATGGTAAAGTCATCTATACTGTCTTGTCCAGCCTCTACGGCGTCTTAAAACTGGCTGGTTTAAGATGCTATCACGTCCAGCCTCCACAGACTAAGCCTCTATTGTAATTATTACCCTGAACCTGTGCGGGCTTAGCACTGCGTTAGCTTGGCACTGTGCGGGCTTGGCACTGTGCGGGCTTGGCACTGTGCGGGCTTGGCACTGTGCGGGCTTGGCATTGTGCGGTTGCGTTACCGATTGGGCCGCCCTTTTTTTTTTTTTTTTTTTTTTAAATACTCATTACTCCTATTCAGTCCCAGTAAGGGGACTATGAGGAGCCACCCGGAAACCCGGGTGGATTCAGGACAAGGCAAGTTAATCTGCCAGGTCCGCCGCGCGCAGAAAGCAAAAGACTAAATACAAGCATTGTGTAACACCGATACAAAGATTGCGTAAATCAGGCTGAATCAAAACTGTGATAGCAGATGTGCAATGGAAATCGTAAGTACATTGCGGATAACAAATGTGTAATGAAAATCGTCACGCGCAGGCCCCCATGCTGTCACTAACCGGCTGCGTGCCAGATGACCCCGAGAGGCCTGAACCGAACTGTGTAAATCAAATACAAACATTGTGTAAATCCAACTGAGTAAATCAGAACTGTGAGAATAAACCCAGGAGCGAGATGCGATAACTGTGTAAAGAGATTCGTTAAACGCAGACCCTAGTCTGGCCAATCAAAGGCTGTCATCCCCTTAGCCCCTTCTCCTCCCCACCTCCCCTGACTCCTACATCCCCTTACGCACCCCTTCCGTAGAGCCTTGTGTAAAGAAAGGCGAAGAAGGCCTCCGCTGCCTCCCACTCATCCTCCTCGCCCTCCTCTTTTACCCATATAGGGCGGTCCAAATCCTCCCATCTCTCTATCTTCCCCAATTGGTGTCGTTGCCGGACGTACAATGGACAGTCGAAAACGATATGGTGCCCGTCCTCCGTGTGATATCCGCACTGGCACGAGCTGGTGTCTGCCTTGCCGATGCGGTGGAGCCAGTGCTTCTGGGGACCCTTGTCGGTCCGGAGCCATGTGTATGCCGATAGCGCATGGCGGTTCCACTCGCACCGCCTTACGCCAAATCCGGGGGCCGTTCTGCGTTTGGCACGGAGGGACTTGGAAGCCTGCCTTAGACCCCCTTCCGTCACCACCGGCTCCTCACCGGTAAACCCCCCCCGAGCGGATGCAAATGCGGCTAATTCATCAGCCTCCTCGTTGCCTCTAATGCCAATATGGGACCGGACCCATGATATTGATGTATCATAGGAGTTACGATGGCGCTCCACCAGGAGATCCCCTATTTCGATCTCGATCCCGCTCCTGGGTGGTTTGGAGCCTTGTGAGATCTCGATGGCCGAAGAGATGGCTGAGGTCGAGTCGGAGAGGATGGCGACCATTGGTGTGTCCTTGTGTGTTTTGAGTGCTAGGGCGATTGCCTCTCTTTCCCCGTCCGCGACTGTTGCCTCCTCCCCCAGGTATGCCTGAGCGCTTAGTGACGGGTTGCCCCTCCTGTCCTCCGATACCATTGCTGATGCCGTGAGTCCTTGTCTCCCTGTGCCGTCAGTATAGCATACCCGCCAGCCCTCATCCAGAAGGCCTCCTATCTTGGCTGCCCAACCGCCCTTCATGTTTGAGTACGGATCTGAAGGTTCATAAAGGGTGTTGAGTACCAGGCTGCTTGGGTTAATGTAGTCGCTGTTGCCCCAGCTCAAGTTGGATGACTCGTAGGCAGTGGCCGATCGGAAGGCCCTGCTGATAGTGTTGTTCGCGTGGGGGGTGTCGACTATGTCTTTTATATGTGCGTTGCCGGTGCGTACTGCGCGAGCTACCCAGCAGTGTAGAGTATCTTGTATCTTGACCTCCAGGGGCTCGACGTTTGCGATATACCCTATTTTCTCTTTTGAACTCCCATGGTAGGCACCGCATATCTTGCGTAGCGCGCGGTATTCTAGCTGTTCCATCCGGGAGAGGTTGACGTCCATTCCCGCCCAGAGTTCAGCCCCCCAGAGGAAAATTGGGCGAATGAGGCCTGTGTACATTGCTCTTAGAGCTCGAGGTGACATGCCCTTGTTGCTGTTGCCCAGGCGAAGGAGGATGTTCATGGCGGCCTCAGCTTTCTCTGTTCTGGCCTTGATATGCTTCCTGAAGTCGAGCTTGCTGTCGACGATGACGCCCAGCGTCTTAATCTGTGTGTTGGTTTCCCCGAAGTCGAGCCTGGCGTTCTTGGCGGTGTCCCACTCTAACCTGTCCTCTTCGGCAGCCTTGACCAGGGCCGCATCCACTTCCCTTACCACCATGTTGTGCTCCGCCTTCCGGTACGATTGGGCCGCCCCACAATATGTATCTGGGTGTTGAGCGTATGAGGGCTTGGGGCTCCTGTGCCACCTCTGACCCCAGGGGCGGGTTGCTACCTGCGCCACCTGTGACAGCAGAGGCGTGTTGCGACCTGTGGCTTGTCAGACGCCACGGCCTTGGGGCTACTGTGCCACCTCTGACACCAGAGGCGGGTGATACTAGTCTGGTTGTGTTGATACCTGGTGTCCTGTCTGACGCCAGGGGCTTGGGGCTCCTGTGCCACCTCTGACCCCAGGGGCGGGTTGCTACCTGCGCCACCTGTGATAGCAGAGGCGTGTTGTGACCTGTGTCCTGTCTGACGCTAGGGGCTTGGGGCTCCTGTGCCACCTCTGACCCCAGGGGCGGGTTGCTACCTGCGCCACCTGTGGCAGCAGAGGCGTGTTGATACCTGTGTCTTGTCTTAGTCTGGTTGGCACAACAACCATCGAAGAGGGTCTTGTCTGATGCAAGGGGCTTGGAGCTCCTGTGCCACCTCTGACCCAGGGGCGGGTTGCTACCTGCGCCACCTGTGGCAGCAGAGGCGTGTTGACATATGTGTCTTGTCTGATGCAAGGGGCTTGGGGCTCCTGTGCCACCTCTGACCCCAGGGGACGTGACAGTACGCGTGACTTTAACATAGGCAGAATCTTATCAGATTCTATCTTCCATTTTTCACCAAGATCCGAGACTTCGAGAAGGCACATTGCTATATGAATACATATGTGCTCTTATAAACAAAACGTACACAAACCCCATTGTTCTTTGCTATATTTTTCAAAAGCGACTACGGTTGACGCCAAGTTGAGCAAGAAAATTTGCGGTGGGGGAATCCCCTGGGGCGCAGATAAGGATCCCCTCATTCTTAGCTTATGTGGCCCCCGCACGCCACAGGTGGTAGTTCACTAAGCGACGGTTCTTAGTGGATCATAGCTAAAAAGTTGAAAGGAAAATTGTACTCTTCCATTACCAATCGTTCAGTATTGTAAAGAAGCTTGTATTCTTCAAGTCTAGCCAAGATCATCCTATATAATTATGAACTCAATTTATGAACTCAACCACCAAACTCTATACCCTATTAGGCAAGAGCAACGTGCAACAAGCCGTAGGTGTAGCCACCTGTGGCACAAGGTACTTAACACACCAATCATGTATCTATCCTGCGGGCCACGGTGACTAAGCAACTGCTCAGCCACACAAGCAAACAAACGAGGGAAGCATAAGTACATCCTGTTATACACAGATCATCAAACTCACGCAGTATCACGCACCCAACCAAGCCCTGGTTCATTCTTTTTCCTTCGTCACTCTCTGCTCTCCAACCGTACTCTCGCTATCTTCTGCTCCTACTTATAGCCATGGCTGCCCCTCAGTGCGTCCCTAGTAGCCCACCTGGTTCTTGTGGTCTTCAAGTCTGGAGAGGCAGCGGATCCGTTTCCTCAAGTAGTAGCTTCGGCAATGCACTAAGCGACATCACAATGTATACCGATCCGGCAGTTATCTCCGAAAGCTTCCCATCTACTCCGTTATGCCCCCCCAACGCCCAGGCGATGGCTGATATGGCCGAAGCCATAATCAAGCAGAGTGGTCAGCAGACTGAGGCTGTTGTTATTGCTGTGGGGAAAGAGGCGCGGATTAAGAGTTACGTCACCAAAGTCCGACGACATCCAGAAGGAGCGAACAAGTTCCGATCTGTTGTTATTAGAGAATTGTCTGCCTTGGTAAATGCTGCCCCGTCGTGCATACACTTTTGTTATATTTTTAGACATGCATTAACCACATGCGGGCCCGGCTGGAGGCCATGATGAGCCTACCCCGTCATAGATTCTACCGTATTCCGTGCTAACATATCCGATACCCGTAGATTTACACCTACATCGGCTATGAATCGGTCCCCGAACCGCTGAAAGATACCAATACTGAACCGGGTTTTGAGTACAACACCGCCTCCTTTATTATTACTCGAAGTGAATACTGTCAATTCCTCCATGCCAATGCTCATCTTGTTGCTCGTACCCTTCATCTAGACAACAACTCCGACGCTCATTCTCTCCTAAAGTTGTTCAACTTCGACTTCTATAACGCACTCAATAGCACGGTGCATACTGTGACTCTGTCAGATGCCCTTGATGCTATTGATTGGCTCTCCACAATGCCCCTGGACAAAGTTTCTACCATACTCGGATGGCAGACGAATAGCTTGGCTCAACATGTGCCTCTGTTTGTCAAGGCTGCGAGGCAACTGCTGCCTAAGTTCATCTCACGTCCTGGTTACACCTTACAAAAAGCAGACGCTGGCTTTATACTGAATGGACATGTGCGCAAGGCGAAAGAGTGGAACCGTCAGCTGATGGACAAAGCACGGGCCTGGGGTGTTACAAAATTGTCGGATAAGAGGAGGAAGTTTTTTGAAGCCGCAATCCGTGAGGGTCTAGTTCCTTCTGTTAGCGACCTCCAGGAAGGATTAAGTGAAAAGGTGTCCAAGGTGGAGGTAGAGGAGGTGAAGGAGGATCTGGAGAAGGTGAAGGAGGATCTGGATGGAAAGGCTGCTAAGGAGGATCTGGATGGAAAGGCTTCTAAGGAGGATCTGGATGGAAAGGCTTCTAAGGAGGATCTGAAGGCAATGCAAAAGCAGATGGCTGAATATGTTGCGGAATTGAACCAGTGCAAAGCGATGATGCGCATGATTGGCAATTCACAAATCCTACGCCTCCATGAGGACCCAGCAAGCTCACTAGCGGGGTTTGTCCCAAATATCTGAGGATGATAGCGCGGTACAAGGATGATCAATTGTCAGATTACAGCACCAAAGTCAAGGATTAATCATGATTCAACAGGAGAGATCTGATTCAGGCGTACGTTAGTGTTTTGTGATAGGAAATGATGGGAAACAAATGTGTAATTCTCTCTGTCTCTGTTGCTACCTTTCTGTAACTTACTGAGCTTTGTCATGACAAGTGTATTACGCTACAATAACATTTGATTGAGATTTTTAAAAAAAAAATTAAAAAAAATTGATTGAGCTTTACTGAGACCTGCTGATGCCTGTAATTACCACACATCTTATTCGAGAATTAGACCTGGGCACGAGATGAGACGTCTCGAGACTTCGGTGAAAATATTTCAGTGGCGGCGAAAATTTTTTATTGGTTGCGACGTACAGGTTTAGATACATTGGTAAAACTCCTGAGCAGGACAGAACAAAGCCATTAAAGCAGTCTCCTAATAGCTGTCTTTTCCTAAACTAACCCCTGTTCCCCCAGCCCCAAGCGAGAGCTCTATATCTCGCGTGGGACCGACATGTCCATCACCTCTTCCAATGTGAGCAATAGGACAACCATACTCACTCCGCCGTTCTCATGTAACCAGTCCATCCTTAGGAATTCATATGGATTGATCTTATGCTCTCTGGCTATAGGGGAAGTACTCTATTAAGATTTCGAACCAGGTTATAGAAGGTCTAGTGATTAAAATTATCTTGGCTGTGAGTGCACCTAGCATGTTCTGGCCTTCCCGGGAATATTGCTGATTCGCAAATGGGCTGGCCTGCCCGGGAAGCCACACGATTCTTGGGCAGGCTGGCCTACGCACCAATGTTGGCCTGCCTGGGAATGCAAAAATGAAATTCCTCCAGAGGCCAGTTCCTGAGTTGGCCTCCAACAACCACATTGACAGGACGAGCGTGTATGCTGTCTTGTCATTGGGAAGAGCCATATGCCTTGAATGGCGTGTAAAGGCACTCTGCCTTAGAAGTGTGAAGAGCCGTATGCCTTGGATGGAGAGTAAAGCCATTCGTACAGGAATAATATGTACTGTGGATGCGTACCAGACATTGGGTATCATCGACGCAAGCGCAAGACTACACCTCAGGTGAGAAGGCTCTACCACTCCGATCCCCGCACACCACAACAAACACAGCTTTGTCCCATTCGGCCACAACAACCATCCAACCACCTCAAGGCTTACAAGCCACACCACACGTCCTCATGTCAGTCATGGATCAAACCCCTCCACCAACAATACCAGCGACTCCGCTGCAAAGGCCTCCACTGCCGCTGGCGGTAACCCCAGCGGCGTTGTCAGAGGCACTTGCTGGCTCATTGGGAAGTCTCAAGATAGGGCCCATTGCGAGCAGCGACTTCGCCTCTCCTGATGCCGGCGATGATGAACTTCCTGATGGTATTGCCAACGAATTTTTACGCCGTCGTGGTTCAGGGAGCTTTTATACCATGCTTCTATTGGAAAGCATGTGGCACACATGTTTGCCCCCTGTTCACACCTGGGTTTTCCCTATCATTACTGACCTGGTAACAACAGTCAACAAGATAAATGGTTACCAGCACAACATCACCAAACTAGGGAGAGAGTTCACACGACTACTACAAAAGGTATTGCATTCGTAAATATTGAATCTCTGCAACCAACTAAGGCCTATTATAGGTTTTAGAGTGCCATGAGGCAAACAAGGAGAAGGCACTCGCACATGAAGAAAAGGCACGATTGGTGAATGATGAGCAGCTTAAGGCAAAGAAAAAGAAGATCGAGAAAAAGGACAAGAGAATCGAGGAACAGAACAGGCAGATGATGGGAAAGGACAAGAGAATCGAGGAACAGAACAGGGAGATCATGGGAAAGGACAAGAGAATCGAGGAAAAGGATAAGAGAATCGAGGAACAGAACAGGCAGATCATGGAAAAGGACAGGCAGATCGTGGAAAAGGACAAGTTAATTGCGGAGGCAGGTGCTGCAAAAGATAAGGCTGTCAAGGACGCTCATGAAGCCCAGGTTGAGCTAATCCAGTGCCGCGACAAGTGTGAAACTCTTCGGAATGCGCTGATTCGTACCAAACGCAAAAGGGATGAGGCACTGCGTTGGCGCCTGGACCATTGGGCAGACACATCCATTATAGCAAACACTGTAGGGGGTTCTGTTAGCCACTCAGCCTCCTGGTATCAACACCCGCCTGTGAAAAAGCCCCACCCGCAGTTGGACCCGGCTTATGCACTCACACCCCAGAGAGCAAGGGCATTGACTGCTAAAATAGAACGCGTGTTGGCTGAAGGGGGAGTGAAGGAATCCGATTACTATGATGCGCTGGAAGATGTATTCAAAACGTATCTTATACTACCAGAGGTCACGATCTTCCGCACCACAAACACCCGGTTTCTAGCAGATCAAGCTCCCGATATAGCGCTCTGTGACAAGAGGACTACGAAGCCACATAGTACAATGTTGTACGGGGTGATCGAGATCAAAGCCCCACGGGTCTCAATTACTGCACCGGACAAGCTTGGCCAGGTCAAAGACTACCTGTTACGTATGGCCCTGGCACAGCCAGGCCGTTTAATCTGCTGGGCATTTCTGATAAATGTCACGGATAATGTTTTAATTGAGCTCAGGCGGTCGGAGGATTGGGGTGGAACTGAGCAGGTTAACATTTGGGAATATGCACCGATGAACTGGGTTGACATGTTCCACTATATCCGTCAGGTCAGCCATCGAACTGAGTGCAGACCCCCCACTATGCCATTTGCCACATGCCTAGGTAACATCGAGAGACTACTTGGTTATAGCGCGAAATGGAATATTGGCCAGTTTGCTACGCCGAAATACTTAGAACTTGGCAAACGTTTAAAAAGCATAGTGGTGAAGGTCTCATCTGGTGGCACTATCGAATGCCATTCACAGGAGCTACGAGTACTTCGCCACCTACGTGCGACAAAATTTCCCCCCAAATCTGTCGCGAATCTGGTTTGGGACCCTGCGGATGAAGTAGCACCTGGCAGCATTTTCTATACGGAATCCAGGGATAGCACTACACATGTCCAATTCGGCATCAGTCCTGCTGGGAGACCCTTTACCATGAGTGCCTTTGATACTGGAAAGCAATTCCGGAAGGCTATATCCTCGTTGATTGACGGCCTGAAATGGCTGCATAATTCGGCTAGAGTCATTCACCGCGACATTCGGCTTGCAAACATTATCCTTAACGACAATCTTCCTGTTATAATTGACTTTGATTGTGCATTCATTTTACCAGATAATCCAGGAGACCTGGCCACTTCAGAGCTTACCACGTATGGGGGTGGGCTGATATGTGTTCCACATGAAGTATTACGCAGAGCAATTGAAAACATGGAGAATGGAAATGAGGGCCGTGTCCAACACATTGAATATGAACCCCAATTCCGGGACGATCTCTGCTCATTTATTCTCTTTGTGATTGCACTTTTGTTTCCAGCACAATTTCGAAAGTTTCCTCTTGGAAGAATTAGTACGGGAGGGGGACTACAACAACTCCGGCAATTACAGAGGTTACAAACCGATCTTGCCAAATGCCCAATTTGGGGTAGTTTGTGGACGGCTGCAGTGCAAGGACAGTATGAGACCCTGAAGGATATTTCTTACATTGCACGATGGCCAGAGGACCAGCATACCGAAGATGAAGCGTAAGATGGAATTACAGCCCAGGGCTTTTTACTTGACCTGTATTTAGTCTTTTTTTGTTTTATTGTGAACTGAAAACCCGTGTGCGCAACCTTAGGGATCGCATGACGAGCCACTCGGAAGCCCGGGTGGATTTAATGATGTAGCCTCTTGTCATTGGTGAGAGGTACCTGTCGTAGTGTTACAATTGCTAGAGTTGTCCACAATGGTGCGAATAGCATGGGTGTTTTTAAATAATGAATCACAATTTATAGAAGTGCAATCCCAATTTCACAGACCAAAATGTTGTATATTGACTAGTTATGGTTTGGTTATCCTATGGATTAGGATTGGGAGGCCAATAATTGTCAGTAGAGTAGAAAATAATTATATGAACGAAGGTTTTTATTGTTGCTTTAACGCTCATGATTTTAACCCTACCAAGAATTAGACTAATCATCAAAAGTAGCAGCTATGACTGAGAACAACAACATGGTACAGGACGAGCCATACTAACCAGTCTATGACAAGCCCATATACATAGTTAATCTCAACAACCAGAGAAAGAAGGGTAAACATGGAAGATTCAACAGTAGAGGCTGCTGCGTTAAGCATATACACTGAGCCTGAAACTACATGTAAATGTAAAGGCAAATGTCAAACTCGCCGCTGTTCCTGTTTTCGTTTGAACCGAGAATGTACTACCCGATGTTATCTTACAAATCTCATATGCACCAACAAATCTCGTTCCAGTTCATCCTTATCAGAATCCTCTAAGGAGGGCACAATACATGTTGCTGGCCCTTCTACTTAATATCCCATCTCATTTCGTCATGTACTTCCACTTTTTTTTTTTCTTTGGGTGCTTTATTCCATGTTGTATCTACTATATATGAATATTACTTACTCAGGTAATTATGTGCTCCCGTATGCTCCCGGGGGGCCCGGGCCCACCGCGAGAACAGTTGTTGTCTCGCTGTGGGCCCGGAACAGATACCTTCGTAGCGTTGAAGAAAATTTTTACAAACTAAAAGTTTTAATTCCGTAATAGACCGGTCTGTTGCAGAATCCAGTCCATTCCGGTATAGACTGGTCCCTTCCGGAATTGACTGGATTCCGCAACGGTATATCTTCATCTTGGCGCATGTGGAGGAGCGCCAAGTATGCAAGGGTTTATCTGTCGCTTCCCCGCTTCCTATCCAATAATAAGTACTTAGTACTCCCTTTGTTTATTTCTATTCCAAACTCTACGCTTGCTACGGGCTTGGCGGGGCTGTTGTGCCAACCAGACTATGTATGCCGACCCAAATTGCGTTGTCGGTTTTCTGCATGCTGCTGTGCGACAGAACACAGCTTACATAACCATCCTTGCAAACGCGTTACTCAAACGCGTTACTTCTACCCGCCCGACTCTACAATCTCCCCACCTCCTAACCAGCGAACTACTCCTTCAACAGCTCTGTTATACTACATACCTTATTCCACCATGGATTCCAATCAATATCATGAGTCCATGAATCTAAAAGCTCAGGGCTACGTTGACAAAGGTATGAATGTCCCTAATTTATCGCGTGTGAGAGCTACTGTAGCTTACACTGATATGTGTATATTGAATATGTAGCTGAAACCCAGCTCTGGAACATGTTCAGTGAAATGTTGACTACGTGTGAGATTAGTTCACCACCTATACTCGTCGGCCTTCGGTATGGTATTCGTGGTATCATCAATTGCCTTGTTAAGGATGTATGTTTTAGCTATATTAACTGTCTTGAAATATCTTGCTGACAATATGAGCTTGGATTATATAGGTCCAGGCTATATACGCAACCTGCAACAGTACACTAAACCCTCTTCAAAATATTGTAACAGAACTCACCTCGATCACCGAGACCTTCCACGAATATGCTCTGCTCCCATCCAATCCTGCTATTAAGAGTAGCCGTAGCCGTGCCCAAGTCTGGATCGACACCGAATCCCACCCAAACACGAGGGCTAACCTTGAAGTTCCCACACAACACTCCACTGGTACCACTCCATTGAACAATAGCGCAGATCAGGTTGCTGCTCGCCTTGCTCATCTCTCTCCTGCTCATGATATAAACAACTATGCCCAAGCCGCCACCATTCTGGAGACCTTCTTCGGTCAACAAATGACCTTCGGCCCTACCTACAGTCTTGATACCCATCGCCATCGCTTCTTGGACGACCTCTCTCCTGACATCTGTGTACAACGGAACTCCTCTTCTATCGATAAATTCAATGTCGCTCTCGTCCTCGATATCAAGCAATCCTACCTGTCTACCTCCGCAAACAAGGGCCAAATCCTTGACTATCTCCACTCCCTTGCCTCCTGTCAACCTGGCCGACGAACCTTCCTAGGGATCCTTACCGACTTTAAAAGTGCGGAATTGATAAAGGTCATTGTTGGCATTGCAAAGACTCGGAGAAGGCGAATCTCAGACCATCTAGCCGATACGACAACTCTAGTCAGGCATTACCGATCTCAACCACTATCAGATATCCTGAAGCTCGCTTATGCAGAACTTTCCGCCCCTGAGGCAAATCCCCGCAAACTCTCCCTTTCTCCGCAATCAGGAACACTAATTAAAGTCCTCCAACTATCTCCACACACTGTTGTCGCGGTTGTACGTATCTCTACCAAAGCTACGAACTGCGTAGTTAAAGCCGCACTCAACTCACAAGGTGCCTTGGACATTTCTCGTGAGGTAGAGATACTTACATCCCTGCAGCATTCAAGAAAACCAAGTTCAATACCATCACTTGTATACTCCTTACCTCGTGAGTTTGCCATTCAACCAGTGGGGAGGGCATTTAGGTTGGAGGCGTTTAGGAATACAAGGGAATTGAGAGCTGCGCTGAGGGATATTGTGTGTGCATTGGAGTGGGTGCATAAGCACAACCTTGTCCATCGGGACGTACGCACGGATAACCTAGTTCTTGTCCAGGATCACACAGACTCAGCTCGCAGTATCCATGCCGTATTAATTGATTTTGACCGTTCTGCCAAAATTGGCCAACCAACGACTTATGAAGGAGGTTACATATGCTGTCCGGAAGAACTCCTTCAAAAACTCTGTTCTCGTGCACAACTACACTCTAACCAAACCAACGACACCCCTGGTGTATACCCAGGTACCCCAATGTCTATTTCTCTCGAAGACGTAGCCGAGCTCGCCCCTGCATCTCAAGCACCACTTGATCTCATAACCTATCAACCACACCCAAAACATGACTTCCTGGCTTTTGTCATTCTCCTCAACCAATTACTATTTCCATTTACATTCCAACGATACGCATATCATCTTGTAGAGAAAGTAGATTCTAAGGAGCAGAGAAGGTTATTGGACTTGTGGGGCAGTCTGAAGGGGAGCAAGGTTTGGGGGCCAATTGTTCAATGTGCGGAGGGCATGCAGGCCGATGGGCGAGCTGCAGAAGTCTGGGATGCGTGGTTGGAGATTGTGGTTCTATTGTGAAGCTGGCAAACTCCAGGGATATGTAGCGGGACGAGACTGACTTTTGGAAGGTTAGAAATATTCTTGAGGGGTGTTCTATCCCATACACCGAGATGTAGATTGGCCAATTTAACGATCCATTGGCCAATTTGGCGCTACTGGCAGTTATTGTTTTGTTACAGTGGTTTTGCAGGCCTCAGTTAGGCCTCTCTGGGTCATCTGACACAGGTCGGTTAATGACAGCATGGGGGTTCTGCGGTTTATGATCTCTTCCCTTTCACTGTTCTGCTTTCCGCGCGCGGTGGACCTGGCAGATTAACTTGCCTTGTCCTGAATCCACCCGGGTTTCCGGGTGGCTCCTCATAGTCCCCTTATTGGGACTGCATAGGAGTACTGAGTATTTAAAATAAAATAAAAATCTGGCAGTTATTGGCAGTTGAGTCGACCCATACACCAATGGCATTAGTCACCATCCCATTCACCAATCTTATGCTAATTGACCGTCGCATGCACAAATGTCACGATAAGTTCAACGTACGTTGCATACAAAACAATGACCACACCAACAAATACACAAATTCGACATAGAGTGAAATTATCACCACCCCAGCAAACAGAACGAATATTAACCAAAAAAAAAATTTTAAAATTTAAAAAAAAGCATAGAATGCAAGAGGCAAAAATGAAAATAATAAAATAATAACCCAAGATATAACGCGACAAGGGAAAAGAAAAAAAAACAACCTGATCATTAAGCTTGTGCTCGGTAGAGCCACTTTTACCATGCTTTTCCCTCCCCCTACCCTGGAGGATTGAACATAACTTTCAATGCGGGAAGGTTAAGAAGGCCAGGTACTCGGCATACTATTCACGGACCGGGTGCGATTCTGGTTGGACTGTGCTCATGTAAGGAACGCAAGGAACGTAGTCTGGATCGAGAGTCTTATTAATTTATATATAATCGGGAATAGCAGCAAGTAGAGACATAAGTAGGCTCGTCGCAAAGTACATAAATCATATTATGAAGGCTTGCTTAATTAACAGAAGGTACCAAAACCGGAGGACATATAAACACGGAGGTGCGGCTGGTTAGCGCTGCACCTTCCCTCCCCCTGAGCAGAAGCAGACATGCAAAAAGAAATGGGGACGAGCTGCCTGTACTATGAGAGAAGGAAGTAAACGTAGAAATAAGGAAAACAAGACCCCATATTGACAAGCTCAGGGTAAACACGGGTGTGGTGCATATGAAAAATAAAGCGACCAGGTGGCTAGGTGGTTACACGTCAAGCTGGGGAACGCGCTAATATTGTATATATTGCGGGCTGAACATCCAGCTGGAGAAGGGGTGAATATTGGATATATCGCACGCTGAATATCATGCTGGGGAAGGGGCGAATAGTGGATACATCGCAAGTACATGAAAGCAAATGCAATTGGAGACAGTAGGGGTATTCAGAGTAAAAGTATCCGGCGAATAAAACCGGATATGAAAAACCGAATAAAAAAAAGGTGGTTGTTTTTATCCGGTGGTTTACGATGAAAAAAGGAATTCGGGTCGGGAGAAAAGTATTCGGGAAAATGACGACTAGAGTACCGGATATTCCGGTGGATATCGCCGGACAACGTTTTTTTTATTCGGTTCATACTTCCCACTCTTTATGTTGCCTAGAGCCTGTCTTTCCTCGTGGTAGATAGGGCAATCGAATGTGACGTGATGTCCGCTTTCCGTGTGGTGTCCGCATTCGCACGCGCTTGACGACTCACGGTCGAGGCAGTTGGCACATGCAATGGTCAAGACGTATATTATTCCCTGCCGTAAAGAGCACGAAAGAAACACAGATTACAGCTTACTACTAAGAATGTGTAGGACATGGTGTAGAAGGAGCACGTAGCTGTTGGCAATGGAATCACAAATGAATACCCGTATAAGCTTTTTATATCAGATAAGGACTGAACTTTAGACAAGAATAACATGTGCCCGCCATCCGTTTGTTTATTCCACGCAGTCCTTATTTCCTGTGGTGCTTCGTGAGCATCACTCAACCATGTGCAATGCCTCCACCCTGTTACAATCACTTAACACCAACCAGATTCTCACAACTTATCTCACCACCAAATCGCGTAGTATACTCCAATCAGCTCTAATACATGAGCCCACTCTGGATGTGATGACTCACTCCCCCGGGGACACAGTTAGCTGTGCACTCATCCGCAAAATACCTTCCCCCACCAGCTGTTGTTTGTTTGCAATCATTTCCCGGAGTAACTCATCGCTAAGAGCCCTCCCCTCCGCCATGATTGTGATGAATAGAGCATAACCTTCGGAAAGTTCCAACGGGATCTTATCTTGTACAAACTTTTTCAGGGCCGATAGTGACACGACAGCGGTGGCAGGTATCAGGAGACTCTTCATATCATCGTCTTTCATTCTGTCATATCCAAAGACCATGATATTCATAACAGCGACTGCCTCCTGTTTCTCGCATCGCAGACTGGCTGGCGAGGGAATGCTGATGATGTTGGACCCCGATCGAAATAGACCCCAAGCCTGTTCCCTCGGGTCCAAGCAGAGTCGCTCTAATTCTTGTAGCAGGTGATATATGGAGCAAGCATATAGCACCCCCCCTTCGGCGTCAAGAACTTCTACTGGTGTTTCTTCCACGGGATCCCACCCAATGACCTTTGCGAGTGAGCCACACAGGCGGACGGTAAGTCCTTGCGGGACGCCGCGGTCGCAGTAAAACATGACTTTCATTTCGGGTGCGACGGAGTAACTTCCGGAGTGATATCGGAAGGTCTGCATTCGTCTAGTTTCCGTGTTGGCATCGAGGGCAAGCAGCAGAGAGTACGAACCCTCGAAGTCGGTTGCAGGCATCGCTGAGTGCAGCTTCACGGAGGGATTGCTCAGTGGCGGTGCTAGGAGTGTTGATGGTCCGGTAAGGGGCCCAGCAGATGGGACGAGCGAGGTGGTAGAGTTTGTAGAGAGTCCCGGATACACCTGTGATCGCTTAAATTCTGTTTGGTGCGCTTCCGTAGGGAAACTTGACGGACGGACAAACAGATTGGGATTGCTTCTCCGAAGCCTCACTGTTTGCCGCGACAGAGTGTACTCGGGGATATGGAGGTGTTGTTCGCTAAAGCTCATAGTGTCCCTGGGGGAAGTCAGGATGGAAACTGGGCAAAGGAGTGTGATGGTTATGTGGAGAGGTTTGGCGGATTTATGGGAGGAGGTGGTGGGGTTGGTGTTGGATGGATAAGTCATTTGCTGCGGGAATGCAGTCATGTGATCTCACCGCAACCTGAATTCTGTATGCATGTATACAAATGCCGAGAGGCTAGTGCAAGTTAGACTAGCTCAACCTTAGGGGTTCTCTTAGAAGCCATTAGGCTAGTTGATTATAGTCTAGTTGGTTTTAGTCTGGTTTAGGTTAGTTGAACCTTTTTTTTTTTTTTTTTTTTAAATACTCATTAACTACTCCTGTTCAATCCCAGTAAGGGGACTATGAGGAGCCACCCGGAACTCCGAGTGGATTCAGAATTAGTTTAACCTTTGATAGTACCTATTAGGGTCATAGGTCTGATAGCGTGCGGACCTGGCATTGAAAATAGAGATACTCCAGGAGAGGTCTCCTAGAAGTGAGCATGAGACGGATACAGTCGAACCTCTCTTACTGCATGACGTCCGTCAGAGCACTTTTGATGCAGTAAGACAGGTTTATGCGGTACCCCGAAAATGGAGAAAAAGAGCTGATATTAAACTAAATACATGACACACGACTAAATACATGATATTCCGACTAAATACATGATATTCCGACCCGTTCCCACCCACTTTAATCGGATCTAAGCCACTTCTCGAGGCGTAATTGCTGCTTGCGTTTCATATTGAGGTCTGCCATGCGGTTGGTTAGAGTAGTAATAGACTCAATTAAGGCTGATGTTTCTGGTAATGCTGCAGTACTTGGTGCGGTCTGAATAACATACACTGCAATTGAAGAACTTCAAGTGCATGGTTAACCTCCGTGCGGATAATCAATTGGCAGTTATCGAGAGGGTTGGAGGAATTTTGCAGGTTAGCGTCATCTGGCAGATCGGATGGTGCTGAGTATGCGGCTGCAATTTCTTCCATAGTGAGGTTTGTCGACTCTCAGGAATATATTCTTCAGGGGGCGCTACAAATTCTTGGAGATCTTGTTGGTTAAGAAAGGAACAGATGGAATTGCATGCAATTGTACTCGGATAGACTCATAGACTTGACCAAGCTCATAACGACTACCCGTGTTGGTTACTGTTGACCAGGGTAGAATATCCGACGTTTTCGGCTGAACTCATACCCTGCTATGCGATCTCGGAGTGCCTATACACACTAATCTGAATTTCGGGAAGGCGCTAACAAGTATGCATGCAATGTTACAGTTATGCGGTTTTTAGCCCCTTAGTGTGTCATTTTTACTAACAAAAAAACTCGTCAGGAGCTTGGTATGCGTTATCAGAGGATATGCGCTTATACCGGATGCAAAGTCAGAGGTTCGACTGTAACAGAAGGAATGAAGACCAGATGCGCTGGTCCTGTTCACAGGGAACTATGAATGAGGCCACTTGACAGGGTTCTCAACTATGGGACCAGTTTTTTTTTTTTTT